>OMOU01089538.1:0-10355 GCA_900312585.1 Malacocephalus occidentalis
AGTCCCCAGTAGTATGAGTGATGATCCGTGTGCGGCTGCGCGCTTTGTTGACGGGCTAGCGGTTAGCTTGTGCTGCTGGTTAGTTTAATTGGCGGCGGACATTAAGCGCGTTCTAAAGCCGCTCGGTGGAGCTCGGCGGTTCCTCGGACTGTTGAACCCAATAGAGAGACCGTTGAACCCAGTGGAGAGGCTGGCGGGCGGCGGTGCTGTGGAACCCCGGGGTGAGATCGCTCCGTGCGGGTCGCTCTGCAGCAGCATCCCTCCCTCCTCCGGGTCGCGTCCACCCGGCGAACTAAGTACGGAATTAATTATACCTGACGTGCAGTGAAAGTAAACTCCGTTGTTTGTTCGTTTGTCGACGATGACTTCCAGAAAAACGGACAACAATAAGCTCCGTCGGACCAAAACAACGGAAGCTACTAATGGCTGCCAACGAACACTGAAGAATCCCCGCCCCCCACCGCTTTATAACACTCCGTGGTCACGTGTCACGCCCACACGCCTGTGATTGGCCAGTCAATCTGTTCTTTTCAACAAAAGCGGATCTGACTGGCTGGATGCGTTGTGGTCCAGCCCACGGGTATATAAGCCGTGTGTCCCTCAGCTGATGTGCGTATGATCAGTAACCTGGTGGTGCAGGGTAGAGCTACAGTAATGACGCGTTATACATCATATATTATAATGTCACACTGTATCATAGAATACAAAAGCATAATAACTCATAATAATTTATCATAAAGGCTCAACCGTACCAGTCCTGCTCCACATCTTATCCGATGTAAAGTGTCTTTATGAAGACAGATATTAAAGAGCATATTATGAAAGAGTGCAGCATCAGATAATGGTCATTAATCTGCACTATTTGGCCGAGATGTATTATTTTAATGAATATTTATTTTAAATGATTTATTTTAATGCTCTTTAATAACACGACTCCTATTATATATCACCAGGTGTGAGCGTGATGAGCTAGACGTAGGCTTAATTGTGACGTCACGTGGGGTGCTTGGAAGGTCTAATCCCGTTCACACCGGGCGGTAGGATATGCCTCCTTTGGTACCTGACGCGCTCTGGACGGCTTGCTTAATCAGTCACGTGACAGACTGAACGCATGACGTAATTTCTGTATGACGTATTATCTGGGCTGAATTGTCTATGGCTCAGTGGCCTAATGGATAAGGCGTCAGCCTCCGGAGCTGGAGATTGTGGGTTCAAGTCCCATCTGGGTCGACACTTACACTTCAGTTTATCTCTAATTGACAACTCAACTAAAAGTGTAACGTTCTATCTTACCTTAGAATATGATTAAAACACAAATCGCTATTGCAAGACTAATAACTGACTACTGTAAACATCCTGACACTAATATTGTCGTTTTTAGTCTTTTAACTTTGCTTATTTTTGCCTTAAGCATCTAGTCTTCCAGCTGATTAGGTTGACTTGTGTCTGAGTCTACCTGTTAGAAACGTGTGTCCCAGGGGTTAGATGGTTACTATGAAGGGAAGTCCACAGACGCTGAGACTGTGGCCCCTGGCCCCTCCCAGCACCAACAGTCACATGACTACAAGACACTCCCACGTGAGACATTAGAAACTTTAATAGAGCAGAGATCAGGTGTGAGACAGGTAGGACGACACCTGGTCAAGGCCCGCCAGGTGGGAGTCCAGGTACTCCAGTACCACAGCGCCCCCGTTATGCAACGGGTTATCTGGGTGGGACAGCAGAGCCAGCAGGGTGGCATCCATCCGGAGAGCTTCTCCTGTCTCCGGGTGGCACAGACGCAGCTTCTAGCCGAGCAGAGCAGAGGGAGCATCAGGTTAGCAGACAGCTTGGGGTTAGCCTCATAGTGTGAGTATATTGTTGTGTTGCTGTTAGCTTACTAGCAGGTATGCTGCTACGCTACCTTAGCAGTGAGCACGTTGTTGTAGTTCTTGAGGCCGGCCAGGGAGGCAGCGTAGTCCACCACCTTGCCCACACTCCACTTTGAGCAGAAGAACATGGGCTGGCTGAGCTGGGCACTCTCTCGAGGAAGATACACCTGGAAGTATGTCCTCTCCACCTGGCAACACAACACTCCAGGTTCACTAGGGTACGTAGTGGAGAGCACTAGAGATTCACTAGGGTACGTAGTGAACAACACTAGAGGTTCACGAGGGTACGTAGTGAACAACACTAGAGGTTCACTAGGGTACGTAGTGGAGAGCACTAGAGATTCACTAGGGTACGTAGTGAACAACACTAGAGGTTCACTAGGGTACATAGTGAACAACACTAGAGGTTCACTCGGTACGTAGTGAACAACACTAGAGGTTCACTAGGGTACATAGTGGACAACACTAGAGGTTCGCTAAGGTACGTAGTGGACAACACTAGAGGTTCACTAGGGTACGTAGTGAACAACACTAGAGGTTCACTAGGGTACGTAGTGAACAACACTAGAGGTTCACTAGGGTACATAGTGAACAACACTAGAGGTTCACTAGGGTACGTAGTGAACAACACTAGAGGTTCACTAGGGTACATAGTGAACAACACTCGAGGTTCACTAGGGTACGTAGTGAACAACACTAGAGGTTCACTAGGGTACGTAGTGAACAACACTAGAGGTTCACTAGGGTAGTAGTGGACAACACAGCGTACACACATCCCCCTCCCAGAACATGTACTGTACTGCAGGTGCAGCAGGAGGAGACCTGGGGGAGTCCGGTATCTCCCGCAGCGTGGAGCTTCAGTTTCATCAACGCCACCTTTGCTGCCGTCGTGCTGCTGTTCACTCCACGGCGAGCTTTAGGAGCTGCAGACGGCTTGGGCTCTGGAGTCAACACACACACACGTTACAGTATTCCAATGCCATAGAGACCCCAGACACCCATGCCACCACAACACCACGTCGTGCTGTGATCAACACATAAGGAGCTCACCCACTCTCTTCTGAGCCAGCGCCTTGTTGGCAGCCATCTTGGGTTTGAGCATCTCCAGTTTCTCACAGCAGTGGTCCTCCTGGTGGCGGTGGCTGGGAGGACAGGAGGAGAGATGTTGTGAGAGGTCCAGTCCTCCACCCTGTCCTCTGGAACCTACACCTCAACTCCACCCGCCCCTGAAGGGAGGGATCCCCACTACGGGTTCTAAAGGCTGCTCCCTTCTTTGTGAAGACAGTTGGTTCTTGCCCTCTGGGGGGCGCTAGTGGCCTGCAAAGCTCTTAGAGGAACTGGGATTCATTCCTGTTCTAGACAACTTTGTTCAGAGCACTGGGAACAGTACTAGCACTTATAATAGTAGTAGTAGTAATAATAATAATAGTAGTAGTGTTAGTAATCATAGTAGTAGTAGTAGTAGTATTTGTGAACCTACGGGAGGCAGAAGTGTTTGTGACAGTGTGGACAGGTCACAGGGAAGGACTCCTTCCGTCTGCAGTCTGGCAGGGAGCAGGAGAAGCTGTGACAGGCCCCAGCCAGAGGGGGCGCTGTGGAGACTGGAGACGTCTGGAGCACACAACCACACATACTGTATAGATATATACACATAGATAGCACACAACCACACATACTGTATAGATATATACACATAGATAACACACAACCACACATACTGTATAGATATATACACATAGATAGCACACAACCACACATACTGTATAGATATATACACATAGATAGCACACAACCACACATGATACTGTATAGATATATACACATAGATAGCACACAACCACACATAGATACTGTATAGATATATACACATAGATAGCACACAACCACACATAGATACTGTATAGATATATACACATAGATAGCACACAACCACACATAGATACGGTATAGATATATACACATAGATAGCACACAACCACACATTGATACAGTATAGATATATACACATAGATAGCACACAACCACACATTGATACAGTATAGATATATACACATAGATAGCACACAACCACACATTGATACAGTATAGATATATACACATAGATAGCACACAACCACACATAGATACAGTATAGATATATACACATAGATAGCACACAACCGCACTGTATAGATATACAGCCACACCACATATATAGTTAAAATAGATATAACACACAACATATAGCCACACATACATGTAGATACAATAGAGAACAGACAGAGTATATATTAACATAGAATATATGATATGAATATGTATATATATGGCTGAGGTTGATGAGATGGATCATAGAGTATATATGACTATAGAAGAATATTCATGATAAGATGGAGTAGAAATATAGAAGGATATTCATCAGAATACATCTCTATAATTCAGTATGTATGACGGATCTTAATCTCATAGAGTATACATGACCAGAGGAAGGTTCAAACAGGTTCAGTACCTCTGGACATGAATGGGACGACCGACTTCGGTGTTCAACGCTGCAAACAAAAACAAGTGTGGGAAGCTTCAGCGTAACATGAGCAACACATCTAAAATAACACAAGACGCGATAGAACGTCATCTACTATCATAGAAATGATACAATATAATATACATCATACAACAATAATACAAATGACGTCTGACCAGAATACTCCACCGCAGAAGTCACACACAAAGGGAAGGAAATCTGAAAGAAAGTGCAGGACAGGATCCTCTTATGTTTCATATGTTTGATATGCTTTATATGTTTGATATAATTGATATGTTTAATGTGTTTGATGTGTTTAATGTTGAATATGTTTAATATGCTTAATGTGTTTAATGTGATTAATGTGTTTGATGTTGAATATGTTTGATATGCTTTATATGCTTTCTATGGTTCATGTGGTATGTGGTCTAAAGTGGGAGATAGACATCGTTAGCATTAGCAGCAAGCTAACCACTCTAAGGATCGCCTCAGTGTGTTGAACGAGACCGAAACCCCGGACCGGACCCGGTCCGACCAGGTGGTCCCGCTTCGACCTGGCGGTCCCGGAGGTCCGGGACGAGGGAGCCGAACCGAACCTTGCAGTCTGCAGGACTCCGTGTGGCAGCGCCGCCCGATGTCCAGCTCGGCCATGATGACGTCAGCACGATGAACTCTGACCGCGGATCGTAAACACTGGTGACGTATGTAGTGGGCGGGGCCCTGCTGACTAGAGCGGTGGCAATTATTCGTTCATATTGAAATTCATATTATTTAATAGCAGTTATTACTAGCTAATAACAACGTACTTGATCTGTCATGATCTTACAAATCCGTTTACAGTTAATACAATTTATAAGCCATTAGCGAGCACCTATTTTGTAATTTGTGACCAACAAAAATATAGTGGATTTATTATTATTCATAACGGCATAAAAAAGATATATATGAACACAATATTTAGTGCTTTTGTGATCGAATCGCTAAAACGGAAACAGACCATATGATCTTTCTGGCGGAGTGTCCTGTTTCACGTGACGTCACCCAGGTGTGAGCGCGGCCAGGTGTCCTGAGTCTCTTCCGGTCTCTCCCCTCCTTTGTTTTGATTTGATTTGAAAAGTTGTCCGTCTGGTATTTCGGCTAGACGGTTAGGTCTACCCGGACCAGGTGGTGGTTCATCGCGACCCTGAAGTTGACAGCATGAGTAAGTTATCGAGGATGTTAAAGGGCAGCTCCGGGTCCAGGTCTAGGAAGCACCAGCCCGGACCCTCTCCACAGGAGGCCATCCACCGCCTCCGAGAGACAGAGGAGATGCTGACCAAGAAGCAGGAGTACCTGGAGCAGAAGATAGAGCAAGAGCTAGCCATCGCCAGGAAGAACGGCACCAAAAACAAGCGAGGTTTGTTCTGCACTTATTGTCTGCGCCATGTTACTTTAACTCCATCAGATCTGGCAACCAGAGCATAAGAAACAGATCTGGCAACCAGAGCATAAGAAACAGATCTGGCAACCATCTGGTAACTTGAGAAACAGCTGAACAGAACGTACACTTAAGATGTGTTTAAACAGTAACTCAGTTCAAGGGAAAGTTTCAGAGTTCACATGACTTGCATCCCTGCTATGTTTAGACTGAGACTAAACTAACTTCCACGTTCCTTACACTAGCTGGCCACGCCTAGGGATGGGTCTGGCCTCCTGGGTGGGACCTTCTGGGTGGGACCTTCTGGGTGGGACCTACTGGGTATCACCTTTTGGGTGTCACCTTCTGGGTGTCACCAGGGGGACTCTGAAGGAATGATGGAATGTTTCTTCCCTCAGAGCTCCCATCAGGTCTGGGGAGCATTTAGTGTTGTGAACAAGGACTAGTATCATGAAGGAGTATCTGGTTTCAGGTGTGACCCGGTCCTGGTGTGACCCGGTCTTGGTGTGACTCAGTCCTGGTGTGACCCGGTCCTATGTGACCCGGTCCTGTGTTTCTAGCTGCCCTGCAGGCCCTGAAGAGGAAGAAGAGGCATGAGCAGCAGCTGGCCCAGATCGACGGGACACTGTCCACCATGGAGTTCCAGAGGGAGGCGCTGGAGAGCGCCAGCATCAACACGGAGGTTCTGAAGAACATGGGCTACGCAGCTAGGGCCGCCAAGGGAGTCCACCAGAACATGTAGGAACCACGGGAACTCACTGGCGTCTGGGTCTCTACGTTAACTCACTAGCGGGTCTCTACGTTAACTCACTAGTGGGTCTCTACGTTAACTCACTAGCAGGTCTCTATATTAACTCACTAGCAGGTCTCTACATTAACTCACTAGCAGGTCTCTACGTTAACTCACTAGCAGGTCTCTACGTTGACTCACTAGCAGGTCTCTGTCTCTCTGTCTCTCAGGGATATAGACAAGATAGATTCTCTGATGCAAGACATCACAGAGCAACAGGAAGTGGCTCAGGAGATCTGCGATGCCATTGGCCGACCGTTTGGTGACACATATGATGAGGTGGGTCA
Organism: Malacocephalus occidentalis; assembly: GCA_900312585.1. Taxonomy (NCBI): domain Eukaryota; kingdom Metazoa; phylum Chordata; class Actinopteri; order Gadiformes; family Macrouridae; genus Malacocephalus; species Malacocephalus occidentalis. The sequence goes on from OMOU01089538.1 coordinate 6,866, forward strand.
GCAAATCTGATGACATGATGTCATGTATTGCAGCGTCAGCTGTGTCCAGATAGCTTTAGTTCTGACCACTCTTCTCAGTGCTCAGACTGTGTATGTGTGTCTGTGTGTGTGTGTGTAGGACGACCTCCTAGCAGAGCTGGCTGCACTGGAGCAGGAGGAGGAGGAGGAGAGGATGAAGGAGATGGCCAGGCTCCCCAAGGTGCCCTCCTCCAGGACCCCCTCCTCTGGAATGTCCTCAGGCACCGCCAGCCAGAGAACCAGTATGTCTCTCTCTGACGCCCGTTGCAACTCTCCTCGTGGCCCTGAATGCTTTATAGTTCTATCCTGGATGTAAATAGATAGTTCAGTAGTACAGCCCCACCTGGCCCAGCCTGGGTAGTCTGGGCCAGGTGGGGCTGCACACCTGTGGTTCCTTGGCTCATCAGGTGAACGCAGCCGTCAGGTCTACAATTTACCATAGACTGTGAATAATACAATGTTAATTCTACATGTAGATTCAAGACGTGTATTTGTCACGTTCACATCCAGGATGTGCAGTGAAATGAAAAGGTGCAGATGCCCAGTGGAATGTGCAGCAGAACAACATGTTACAGTAGTCAGACTGGTTGAGGCTGTGCACCACAGGTGTGAAGCCCCACCCGGCCTCACGTGAGGCTACCATGTTGTATGTTCTTAGGTGTTGGTACTGCGTCAGCTCTTATCCCAGCAAGTGTGCAGCAACCTCACGATTCTGAAACCTTGCAGCTATGAATGGTTGAAGTAAGTCAACATGGAAGAGGAAAAGAGACTCATTATATCACCGGTGTGGATGTTCTTATGTTCCAGAGTCCAAGAAGAGAGGGGAGGAGGACACAGACATGCAGAGGCTGGCCTCCTGGGCTACATAAACGCACACACACACACAGGAAGGCATTACATTGTTATTATTACACCATCACTGTATGAAGTAAATCAAGAAATGAAGGAATATTCTGTATTTTTTTAAATTTACATTGTGAACATGATTCCAAATTACTGTATTAATAATAATAATATAGAAAATGGAATTCAAATGAATAGTGGCAGAAGACTGAACAGTAAAGAGTAATTCATTCAGATACATTGTTTAATTTGATTCAATTATAACCAGAATAGACCAGAATGTTGCCATGGAAACTGCAGCCCTCTCCTGGGCTCTACCTGAGATGACTTCACACTAAAACAACGTCTTATGGCTTTGGGTGAAAGTATGTATTTTATGACTGTAATATAACAACAATAAATTATCTCCTTAAGTGGTGTTCAGCTTATTTTTTTGTTTGTTTCATGGGCTAATATCTGCTATTATATTGTATCGAAGTCTTCAGGTGAATATATAACTATCTGAGGTTGTGTTTAGTATGGCATGTGTACAAATTGATAATACTGTAAAAAGTTAACATTTTATAGCAAAACACAGAAATGCAAAAGCGGAAATGTATCTATGTGGGTCTCAGAGGGTTAAAGAGGTTTCATTTTGACTGGGTGTGTTGCAGTACTATGACTGGCCGCTAAGCGCGGTGACAACGAGGGTCGGTGACACTCGGTGTGTTGCAGTACTATGACCGCTAGGGGCGGTGTGTTACAGTACTATGACTGGCCACTGAGAAGGGGCGGGGCTTTAAGCCAGGAAATCGTCCTTCCGTAACGAACGTCTCAACTCACTAAGTTAACTAACAACTAAGTTAACTAACAACTAAGTTAAGTCGCCACTAAGTTTACTAACTCCTAACTTGAGTCACTAGCGCAGTAACAACAGAAGATGAGCAAAGCGCCGAGGAGACAAGAGTCAGGTGAGGATATATACATATAGAATGACTTAATGTAATGTACATATAGAATGTACTTAATGTCATATACATATAGAATGTACTTCATGTAATGTACATATAGAATGTACTTCATGAAATGTACATATAGAAATGCTTCATGTCAGATACATATAGAATGTGCACGTGATACTGTGTACTTCATGTCATATACATATAGAATGTGTACTTCATGTCATATACATATAGAATGTGTACTTCATGTCATATACATATAGAATGTACACGTTATACTGTGTACTTCCCATTACTCTATAAGTAATAACTACTTGTAACTACTAATAACTACTGGGCTTTGGGTTGCATATCACTTGACTTATTAAATAAGTAATAACAGGCCCTTGGCTGACAACTAGTTCATGTTTTATACTCTACTATCTCTACTATATATATATCTATATATCTATATATCTATATCTATAGATATATAGATATATGTAAAGATACGTGGCTCTTCCAAAGCACACAGGTGAGCTTGTAGTTGTAGAGCACAGGTGGTAGCAGCTAGCATGTTAGCTCCCCCGCGTGGTGACGTCGTGTTCAGCCTGTGGGTCCTGATTAGCCAACGTCAGGTGTGCAGCCCGCCCACCCTTCAAGCAGCTCGTACTAGTACAGATACCAGTGGATGTGTAACATGACTCTCTCCCCTGGTACAGATACCAGGGGATGTGTGACGTGACTCTCTGCCCTGGTACAGATACCAGGGGATGTGTGATGTGACTCTCTCCCCTGGTACAGATACCAGTGGATGTGTGACGTGACTTTCTCCCCTGGTACAGATACCAGGGGATGTGTGATGTGACTCTCTCCCCTGGTACAGATACCAGTGGATGTGTAACGTGACTCTCTCCCTTGGTACAGATACCAGTGGATGTGTGATGTGACTCTCTCCCCTAGTACAGATACTAGTGGATGTGTGATGTGACTCTCTCCCCTGGTACAGATACCAGGGGATGTGTGACGTGACTCTCTCCCCTGGTACAGATACCAGTGGATGTGTGACGTGACTCTCTCCCCTGGTACAGATACCAGGGGATGTGTGATGTGACTCTCTCCCCTGGTACAGATACCAGTGGATGTGTGACGTGACTCTCTCCCCTTGCTAGAGGAGGGTCCAGACCCCGAGGAGGTGCGCCTGGCTGCAGTGGCGGCCAACCGCCTGGAAGAGGTGCGTCTGGTCCTGCTGGGCTGGCGCTGGCCGGGGAAGAGTCTGACGGGAAACACCATCCTGGGCCGCGAGGAGTTCCGCCTGGAGCGCGCCGCAGAGTTCTGTGTGCGGCGGCAGGCGGAGGCTGCAGGCCGGCGCGTGGTGGTGGTGGACACGCCCGGCTGGTTCTCCTCCCAGGACACGCCCCCCTCCTACCAGCAGGAGATCCTGAGGTCCGCCTCCATGTGCGAGCCTGGGCCCCACGCCTTCCTGCTGGTGGTCCCGGTAGGAATGTTCTCTGACGTGGACCGCGCCCGCGTCCAGGAGCACATGGCGCTGTTCGGGGAGCGGGTGTGGAGGCACACCCTGGTGGTGTTCACGTGGGCGGAGGTGCTGAAGGAGATCTCCATCCAGCGGTACGTGAGGCGGGAGGGCCGCCAGCTGCAGTGGGTGCTGGAGCGCTGCGGCAACCGCTTCCTGGTGATCAACAACAACA
>OMOU01089539.1:0-10662 GCA_900312585.1 Malacocephalus occidentalis
ATCCTTAATCCGTATACAGCCCCAAGGCCAGGTTGATCCTGATAAGCAAATGGTTCTACGAGAGGTCCAATGACCGGGCCAATCCCGTTATTAAATGCGCTGTGACACCCTTGTACACGTGTGATTGATCCGACCAATGAGGGCTGTCCTTGGGGAATCCTGTTGTGTTACGGCAATACAAATAAAACCGTCAATGCCATACCACACAGCAGTGCACAAAAAACAATGAATCCTAAATTAGTGACCGTATGAAACATGAATATCAAACGAGACGTACAGAGATTGCTTTCTCCTTCTTGGGGAGTATAATGAGAGGTTAGGGGGCGTTTATGTCAACGACGCCTACATGTGGACGAGTGTGAACATTAGCATTCAAACCCAGAACTTTGTCGTCTGGGAGGAAACAGCTTGACCACCACTAGACTACCCTGTATAAAGCAGCCTCTCAAGGACGCTTCATATACAAGATCACTATCACAATCCCACACACAAAAAGAAGTGTTGAATACTCAAAGATCTCTTATCCAATAGCAAGAGCAAACGGCTACCCTTGTGTTTTCACATGAAAACATGTAAACCTGAAGTCAGCAGGGAAAACACAGGCATAGCTCATAATGCCTCATAATGGTGGGTCCGTTCGATTTAGGTACGGCAGTGTACCAGTACAGTCACAGCTAGTCCAGTACATATACATTGATAACATGCTGCTGCTGCGACAGACATAAATAGAACCAACCTAATGTTAAGATGACAGGAACGGGACGTTACTGTCATCTACTATTGATGATCTCTGAAATCAGAAATCGAAATAACCTTTATTGTTCACCCGAGTTCTACGCAAATGTACAGAGTAGCCCCCACTTGGCCCCACAAACCAGGGGCGCTAGCAGCTGGAGACAACCTTTTGGCCTGGCAGCCTAGAGAACCAGCAACCTTCAAAATCCATCAGGTTATATTGTGCTCTGCCCAAGTGGCAAACAAAAGCCTTTCATTGATATTCACAGCCGTGTATATGAAGCACTTATTCTTTCTTTCGTTCTAATTTTTACTTCACTGACTCCAGTGTCTGTAATTAGAGCAGCATTGAGCCCTAAAACAAAACCCCTTATTTTGCAAACAACGAAGCTAGCGTAATCGTCTGTCAAGTCAAAGGCTGCATTTAGTTTAGAGGTCCATATATAAATATAGTATGGTATGCAGTCCGGCTAGACAGACGGGAGGAGAGAAGTGGCCGCCTCACAAACAGATTTGAGCGCACTCACACACACACACACACACACAAGAGGGCAGATCAAATATATTTTATTTATTTGCGCCTCAGAAAAGTAGCCGGCTCCCTGAAATATATCTCACTAGATGGCTGTTTAGCCGGCAGCCGGAGCTTATGAAGAACTCTGCATATAAAAGCGCACACTCTTGTCATCATCTGGCAAAATACAGACTATAACTGGTGCCTTTAAACTCTCTGTTTGGATTTGCCCCTTATCTTGTTGATACTGCACTTATTTGTGGCTGCTTAACCGTGACGGGGATAATGATGCATACCGTTTACTGGATGCTTTCATCCTAAGTGTTTTTAAATGGGCAGCATATATGGGAAACCGTCGTGATCTGCTGCGTTACGTTAGACAGAGGAGTTCTTTGCGGACGGCCTTGTTATAAACTCGATGCGGCTTTCGGTTTTGACCCCCGTTTGGATGTACCATTTCGATGAGGTCTCCGTGGAGACCTCATTTCCGACCAATCACACCAGATATTCGAATTGCCGTCGTCTGGATAGTTGTGCCGGAATCGACGTTGTGATGAGTTAGTTTTCTCCGCCGATCAGGGCGATTTTGTTCTCGCAACTTCACCAAATGTACACAGAACCGTGTGAGCATATGTCCGTAGAATGGGTGGTTGCCAGTGCTGCGTTTACCAATGCAGTGGCACACATGATGTGATGCGCGCTCTGGAGCAGCAGAGCGACAGGTTAGTGCAGACTGTGAGGCGTGGAGAAGATGGAGAGCAGCCCATTGCTCGCCAAGTCCAGACACACACACACAGGCACATGTGCAAACACACACCTGCATACACACACACACACACAAATGATCAAACATGCGCACTAAAAAACACACTCACACGCCAGCAAATACACCCGCTGGTACATATACACACCCGAACACATGCTGAAACACACATACACACGCGCGCACACACACACACACACACACACAGGCACACTTTATGGCTGTGATTGAGGAACATTACACTCTCTTAATGTGATTAATTCAAGATGGAGCCACCAGGTGTGTGTGTGTGCGCATGTGTTTGTGTGCGTGGGGGCTCCAGGGATTAAGGATTCTCATCAGTTCTCGTCGATGATGAATGCCCTGGTTGTCATAACGACCCTCAGCCTCTTCCAAGGCAGTCTGTCCTCACCTAAGGTGACTGCCACCGTTCCAAAACGCAGCGCATCACGTGGGCGGGGTGGATCGTGTTTTTTTTCCACCTAAAATATATAATACTTACCATTGTGGAGCATCTTGCAGGTTCTTGGATGTTCTGGCACGTACAATTGTTGTTAGCTTTTTGTAGCATCATATCTTCCTGTTCTTATCCTAGCCATCATCTTATCCTAGCATCTTATCCTAGCTATCTTGCTGTTCTTATCCTAGCCATCATCTTATCCTAGCATCTTATCCTAGCTATCTTGCTGTTCTTATCCTAGCCATCATCTTATCCTAGCGTCCTTACTATCTTGCTGTTAACTACTGAGGTGTCAATCTTGCAATTATGATTGCTGGAAACTTCTTCACTCTTTTCACTCTTTCCACAAATATACTTTATATTATTAGCATCTCCCAAATTCCCAAAATGCCAATGTAAATATAGAAGCTTCAGTTGATTACAGTTCACAGACTGTGTACCTTACACGCACAAACTGTCCCTTATTGTAGCTCAGTGGATGCACACTCAACTCCAGAATGTTCCACGTCATGAATGGTTTGTCTTGTAAAGTCATCGCCCTGGTGGGTGAAGAGTAGGTTTTTTATAGTTGTACTGTAAATTGGAATTCCTTCCTTCTATGTTATTTTGTTTGTGGTTTGTTTGTTTGTTTGCACACAGCCGGCAGCCTGTGTGTTGGCCGTAAGATGACGCTCATTTCCAGGGTGTAGTGCAGAAGGAGGTGGAGGGATGATGTCCTTTTGGACCAAAGCGAGCGTGTGTGCGGGGAGGGAGATTGAGCACTGTGGGCTGTTGGCAGAGAGAGTCGGCTGAGAGCACATCCGTCTCTGTCACTCTGTGACGCTGAGCAGCTGTGGGTTTGGCAGTCAGTGTGACTGTGAAGTCAGACAGACAGGCAGACTGACAGACTGATGCCCTGAGAGGGGTAAGCACAAAAAGTAAAACAGGCGACCGAGCATTGTTTCGAGTTGTCGACTGTTGAAACGGCTTTCCGTATACGTCTGTTTGTTTGTTCTACCGAGTGATTGGCGTGTCCTTTGAGTTTGAAACTTTCATCAAAATGCTAAAATGATGAACCACATGAACTGTGAGAGTTTACTTTGACTTCACTTGTGCCATGGTGCAAGGCTCCTCCCCCCCACCTCGACTGGGTAGTTTGTTTTGCAGTTTGTGTATGTGGTTGTGTTTAAGGATAAATTAAAGTACTTGAGTCATTGTGTGTGTGTGTGTGTGTGTGTGTGCGTGCGTGAGTCCTGGCTCTAACAGTGAACATTCAGCTGCAGTAATGCTGTATCATCATTCTAAGCCCTTATCTTGTTCCTGACTTGGCGAGAGCGCCCCAGTGCACTGCAAGGCTGCTTAAAGGGAGGTATTCTATTCAAAATGTGTTTTGTGTGTTCCTTTGAAATCCTCTCTCGGTTCAGAAAGCAATAAATGGTATATTTTGGAGGAGTGCGTGTTACGTAGACGGAGAGAATGATTAAAGAGGCATGGGAGAGGATCGCAGGGAGGTTCGTCCCTTGCGGGAACATGATGTTAATGAACAACACGCATCCCTGATAGGTTGGATTAATGACCAATCAGGAGGCAGAGTTTTGGGAAGTGGCCGAATGAGAAAGTAAAGTGTACACAAGAGATACGGAGATACAGAAGTGCTTTCACGCACACACACAGCGTGACTTTGAAGAAACTTCCATGATTAAGGAGTTAATTAAGGTCAAGCTGCAGACTCTGATCCTATAGGAAGCAACACAGTAAGAGGATAGGTGATGTGGTAGAGAGAGAGAGAGAGAGACAATATCTTGTACCCCTCAATTTTACACCTTTTAGATTCAAGAAGTTCAATTGTGACCTTCACATACAGGATGTGCAGTGAAATGAGTGCATATACAGTATATTAACGGGATATCAGGACTTTAAACATCTTATGGAATTGGGAATGGAGATGTATTTATCTGTTTCGAGTTAGATTTCAACTATATATCCGTTTAAACCAGAGTAGTGATTGCATGCGGGCCAGAGGCTCTGAACGCTTGAACGTCACAATCTCAAAACACGTGAGCTGTCGCGGTGCACCGCTCAACTGTGAAAGTGGAAATCCACCGTGAGAGGTAATCTGTTGTCATCAGCGGGACTGACGGCACGGCCTGATTAGAACTGGGGCCCCGCTCCCAGACGGCTAGGAGACACACCGCGCCGCATGAATGTAAAACACACACATCGGTGTTCGGGTCAAACAAAGCGCGCACTGCCGGCTGTCCATCATCGCCGAGAATTCCGGCATGTCTGAGAGTTACCACTTTAGCCCGCCGGGAAAGTTCTGGCTCACATTTGTGACACACATCTGTCACAAAAAAAAAACGCACACACATACGCACACACACACACGCACACACACACACTCAAATGACACAGCAACCCGGTACCTGCACTTTCAAACGTTTGAAAAAACTAGTTTTTTAATGGTGGGAAGTGACGGGTTAGTTCACAGTGTGTGTGTGTGTGTGTGCGTGTGCGTGTGTGTGTGTACTTCCGTGTAGAGTGGACAGGACCTGGAGACACTCAGAGACTTGGAAGAGTATCTGAGCCCCCGGAAAACCTGACCTCCTTCCATCTGCTGGTGGCGGGTGGGGTTGGGGAGCGGGGGTGTAATGGATGTAGGAAGGCATTTCATAACCCTAGCCATGTTATAATTAATACATTGGGGGGTGGGTGGGGAGATGAAGGATGGTTTCATTGGCCAGTGACTCATCGTTGTGTCCTGCTTCTGTCCCCGGTGATCTATCGCCCCTCACCACCTCCTCCTCCTCCATCCCCCACACCAACGGCTGACACAGATGGATCTCCAGGTGTTGCATTTCTCCATGTTCTTTGGCTTCTCCACCACACACTTTGACCCTCTTCCTCCTGTCCCTCCTCACCCTCCTCCCCTACCTCTCCCACGTCTTCCATCTGGAATGCAGCGGGGGGCAGGGCCCCCAAGCAGAGCTATCAGACTCCGGGAGGCAGGAGTAAACGACGACTAGTTAGCGCACGCCAGGGGATGGAAACCAGCTCTACCTAGCATTCTCCTGGCCTACATCCAATCTCTGGCAAATGAGATGGACGAATTAAACGGTGGGGAGTGTCGCACACTGATGACAGAGTCGTGACTCACCTCTGTGATGCCAACAAGAAATGGAACGACCACTGCTACACCACGATACGGCACACCTGCCGTGCTATCGCAGATCAGCTTTCGAAAACGGAGTGCAGAAATGAGCTAGCCCGGCTGATGCGATGATACAAGGACAACACCCTTGCACTGAATGTCAGCAAGGCCAAGGAGCTCATTGTGGACTTCAGGAACCACCGAGGGACCCATTTTCCCCATCAGCATAGATGGTGGAAATTGTCGATTGCTTCCATTTCCTGGGAATGTAGACCTCCGACGGCCGAGTGTGGACCCACAACATGAGGGACTTTACTACATTTGTGCACCACCCACCATAGTATTCCAACTCTTTTTACTGTACTTATTAGGTACTTATCTTCACTCATTGTTTAGAATAGTTTTAGAATGTATGTTTAGAAAAAGACTGCAGGAGTGAATAGGGAATAAGCATTCCATTGTACTCCTCACCTCCCTATGTCTCTCCTCCACCTCCTCATCCATCCATCCTGATATCACTCTCCTCCTTGTCCTCCACCTTGTTCTCCTCCTCCTCCTTATTCTCCTTCTCCTCTCTAACCCTCTCCACTCCTTTTTTTTTAACGCCATCCCTCGCTTCGTCTCGTCACCTTTATTTTAACACCTTGCTTCTCCTCAAGAGACTCACGGGAGACTTACATCATTGTCTTAGTCATCTTCATCCTCATCATTATTGGATGCCTTTCGGTGGGTCGGATCCCAGTAGTTGAAATCCAGCAAAAAATAAATAAATGGAGTCCAGGCTATTGTTTCTGTCGGTGGTGAGTGGGAGTTTGCTGTAATTTAGATGTGGTTGGTTAGCAGTGCTTGGATAAAATGTCTTGATCCAACATAGAGTTCATTCTTTCATTGTAAACATCACTCTCTCTCTCTCTCTCTCTCTCTCTCTCTCTCTCTCTCTTTCTGCCTTTAATGGGATTTTCACATTGGGGAATCAGAGTACAATTGCCCACCCCCGAAATTCCAGTTTGTTTGATTCGAACACCGTGTACCATGGAGTCCACCTGAAAAGGTGTACGGTCTCGAGTAAGGTTTGTCATCACCGTACCAAAACATGGAAATGGCCAATGACCATTCTGCCATTGTCCATTTCCATGAACTGCACATCCATAGCTGATAAAGTAGGACAGAAGGCGTCAGGGGTCGTGTGTGACGTCGTCTCCGAAGGTTGACTCCAGAGTCGTATACTCGGGCAAAGCACGAAGCAATCGTGCACCTTAACTCCCTGTGCTGCAATTTATTGTTTCTTGTTTTTGCTCTCTATTAAGACATGTGGACGGGACTTGTCTCCATGTATCCAGTGTGCCGTAACAACAATACTGAATCCAGATACACGTCATTAAGGAACACGCAGGGGTTAGGGCTTCTTGCTCACAGCAAGACTGGAAGTACGGTCTGAAATCCAGAAGCTGTCTTCTCTCTGTCTCTGTCTCTCTGTCTCTCTGTCTCTGTCTCTCTCTCTGTCTTTCTGTCTCTCTCTCTCTCTCTCTCTCTCTCTCTCTCTCGTCTCCATCTCCTTCTCCGCCCTCCAACGTCTCACCCTTGTGTACCCCTCCCCTCCCCTCTCCTCCCCCAGCCGGTGTTCTACAAGGGCGTGGCGGGCTCCCAGGTGACCCTGAGCAGCGTGGTGAACCAGCCGCGGGCACTGCTGGAGGAGCAGGCCAGGCACCTGCTGACGGAGGCAGAGCGCCGCACCCTGGGTTACTACATGGAGGAGTACCGCGGCGGGCACATTGCCGTGGAGCCCCTGGTCATGGCCCTGTTCGAGCTGCTCAACACACACGCCAAGGTGGGAGGGGGGTTGCTGGTTGTGTGTGTGTGTCAGGATGTGTTTGTATGGGTGTGTGTGTGTGTGTGTGTGTGTGTGTGTGTGTGTGTGAGGATGTGTTTGTAGGGGTGTGTGTGTCTGTGTGTGTGTGTGTGTGTCTGTGAGTCACGCATGTGTACATATTTTGACATTTGTGTCTCTGTGTGACTTTCACGGAAATAGATAGAGCAGTCAGAGAAGATCCACACGATGAGAATAATGTATTTTTTATAGCACGTCCACGAATACTCCACTGACAATACTGTTTGTATTTTGACAGTGTGTGTGTGTGTGTTTGTGTGTGTGTGTGTGTCTGTGTGTGCGCGTGTGTGTGTATGCATGCGTGTGTGTGTGTGTGTGTGCGCGCGTGCGCATGCTGGTTGGCAGCAGTGTGTGTGGGGTTCCCTGCCGTCCTGTGGTTGAAGGTGATTGGTTGGTAGACTCGTAGCTCTTGACAGCTCCGGGCCCGACGCACTGCCCGTCTGCCTCTGCGTTTCCAGAGAACACTGTCCATCTGCTGTCTTCTGTTTCTCATTCACGTTATGAGATTCAAACAATAACCATTCGCTCCCATCCCATGTTCTCTCGTAGTAATATGAGAGAGAGAGAGAGAGAGAGAGAGAGAGAGAGAGAGAGAGAGCACTACCAGCACCAACTTCACTTTTAACTAACTAGTGTCTGTGGCGCACGTGGGTGGAATTGTGTAAGTCGTCTCCTAAATAACAGAATTGGTGAAATTGTGGCATTTCTTACACAACAACTATGCAGCCAATACCCTCACCTACACTCCCCTCCTCTTCCCCCCTCCCACCTCCGTGCTCCCTGCAGTTCTCCTTGCTCTCGGAGGTGCGCGGCCTCGTCACCCCCCAGGATTTGGAGCGCTTCGACGGGCTGGTGTTGCGCCGCGAGATCCAGGCTCTGAAGGCCCGGCAGGGGCCCGCTGGCGTCCCGGGGCTCCACCCAGACTCCCTCTCTATGGTGTCCTACCCCGACACGCTGAACTCCTCCTCCGCCAGCTATATGACCAACACCACCCTCAGCTCTGCACGGGTAGGTTTCTTATTTGCCTCTTAATTGCAGTTTACAGTCAGTTTACAGTCAGTTTACAGTGCAAAGGTGCAAAAGTGCGACAGTAGGGCGGTTAAATTACTAAATAAATATATATACATGTACGCTATACATTGAGTATAGGCAGTATAGGCAGAGATATACATTGTGGTATGTACAGTATGGACAGAGGTATACTCAGTGGTGCTGGTACACTGGGGTGTACAGCAGGGTATATACAGTGAGGGAGCAGTGCAAGTGTCTGAATGTGCAGAAAGTTCTGTATTATATAACACTGTTATGTAGAATACTAGAATACTCTTCCCCTAAATATGATACAATACTGTTCACCTAATTATTCTCAAATACCGTTCAACTGAATACTATACACTACTGTTCACTTCAATGTTGTAGAATATTGTTCAATGATTGTTCACTTGGAATATTCCAGAATCTGATTTGAGAGGAAAAATCAGTACCATTGGTTTAAAACACACCGCTGCCTGTGGAGACAGGTGGTGGGTGGACACCGTGGGTGCCGTTTCCGTGACAACCATGCTAACAGACTGCTCCTACTTCCTGTGTCTCCTTCCATTGTAGGAGAGGTTGCTCTGGCTCATAGATATGATGGAGGTATGGGCTAGCAGTGACTGTGTTCTTCTGTGTGTTGAAACTGTCTCTCCTGGTTTCCCCCCCCCTATTGCTGTGGTGTGTTAGAGAGAAACCTGTGTGTGTGTGTGTGTGTGTGTGTGTCTTTGACCCCTCTTTACTGTGTCTCTTTGTTGAGCTGGAATAACGCGAATACTTTTGTGTATTGTTCAGTTATTCTACATTGTGGATTGATGACAATGAATTGATATTGATACATTGATACAATACAATGGAAAACAATGGAATGAACAATGAGAAATGTCAATAAATGCACTATACGTCAGCATAAAGTAGACACTAACTAATGCACGGTCAGTCAACAAACCCGCCATTTTTTAGCTGGCTCGCACGGGTGTCTGGTTGTCTCCTCCCCCATTTCCTCCGCAAGATGACCTGATTGGATAATCACTTTCTTCATGTTCTGCTGCTCTTTGCGCACACATCCAAACACACATGCACACACAGACACAGGCATGCGCACGCACACACACACACACACACACACACACACACACACATACATACACACTGGGGTGTTGGAGCAGAGATAAGGGTGCTGGTAGTTATTGTCAGTGATCAGGCCATCAGGATCTAATCTCTGGTCCATGGCTCTCCATAATGGACCCTTGAGGAACATGTGTGTTTGCGTGTGCATGGCTGTGTGTGTGTGTGTGTGCATGTGTGTGTGTGTCTGTGTGCGCTTGTATGCGGGCGTGCGTAGGTCTGTGCGCGTGTGTGTTTAACCGTCTGTTCACGTCAATTGATTTGTTTGTGTCTGTGTGTATATAATATATACAGTCTATATATATATATTGTATGTGTGTGTGTGTGTGTGTGATAACTGTGTATGGATGTATATCTCAAACCGTGTTATTGGTGTACATGTGTTCAAGTGTGGGTGTGTGCTTTTTTTATTTCGATTTTTGATTGCATTGTGCCAGTGTGCCCAGCTTGTGTGTGTGTGTTTGTGTGTGTGAGTGCATGTGCATGTGCATGTGTCTGTGTTTCTGTGTGTTTGTGTGTGTGTGTGTGTGTGTGTGTGTGTGAGTGAGTGAGTGAGTGCATGTGCATTTGGACCTGTGCATGATGTGCAGGTGTGGTTATGCCTGTGCATGGTGCGTTGGTTGGTGCACGTACATTTGTCCCTGTATGTGTGTGCCTGTGCACGTCCACGTGTGTTCGTCCTGTGCACGTGTGTGTCTGGGCGTCATGGCGCTGCTGCTGCTGCTGCTGCTGCTGCTGCTGCTGCTCTGCTGCTCTGTGTGGGAGATTGGAAACCAGGGGTTTGAATAGAGTGAGGATGAGTGAATGTATATCATCAGAAACATGCCCACGCAGACCGTATAAGGGCCTCTTCACACTGTCCGTCTTTGAAAAAACGTAGGCACTGCCTTTTTTTACATGAAAACCTCTGGGAATTACCTCAAGGCAGATGCCAAGCGCTTTGCAAAAGAGAGAACAGTTTCACTTTTTGGAGAAATGTGCATTCGACGTGGGCCGTTGTCTTTGTCAGCTG
>OMOU01089541.1:0-10091 GCA_900312585.1 Malacocephalus occidentalis
TGGGGTTGAGGTCGGTGCACTTGATGTTGCGCACGCCCTGCATGTCGATGTCCAGGATGCAGATGAGGTTCCGGGCCTGCACGTCCTGCACCGCCGCCTTGCTGGTGCCGTACATGTTGCCCGAGAACACGGCACTCTCGATGAACTCGCCGCCGTCGATGGCCGCCTGCATGGCCTCCCGCGTTACATAGTGGTAGTCTGTGACCGCGAGGAAAACGTCAGTGACTTAAGAGTTAGAAGAACAACAAATATATCATCCATTATCTGGTGTGTATGAATCTCAAGATGAATGGTGAATATAAAGTTTACATTTACATTTAGGGCGCTTGGCAGACGCTTTTATCCAAAGCGACTTAAGAGCACATTTGTTGAAGGAGACGCCAATATATGGCTGTGGTACATGAAGATAAGAATAGAGCAGGTTTCAAGCATTCATAGTTGCAAGGCTAATAGAGTGAGTTTCATAATTACGAGGTTTGCCTGCAAAAATAGTTCACCGACATCTAAGAACAAACAATACACTAAACAAGTACTATTAATAATGCCAAGTGAGTTGCGAGGGTTGTGTGTTATAGGAGTGTATTACACAGTAGGACAGTATAGCAGTGGTACCGGACCTTTCCCATTCACTTCACCCGGACGTGGCTGTCGTGTCGTATCTGAAGGACGAGGAATCGTAGTAACAGAGCGCATTAGATGAGCAGAAAATGACATGATATTACATGATCATAACTCTTTTCAATCTGCGCCAACATTAAAATCTCTCAGATACACACACAACCCAACGTACACCACGCACACAACACAACTGAAACAATTAAAATCACCACCACAAAAACAACAGGCAAGTCGCCACACGCCCCGCCACATGACTCACGGGAGACGCTGAAGCCGAAGATGCCGTCGTACTCCTTCATCAGCTTCTTGAGCAGCGTGCTCTTCCCCGCACCCGACGGGCCGCTCAGCACCACCGGCCTCGGCCCAGCCATCGCTGTGTGTGTGTGAGCGTGAGAGAGAGAGTGTGAGCGAGAGAGGCTGTAAACGTGGAAGAGGTTCCGAGAGAGGGCGTGTGTGTGTGTACATAAAGGCTAACCGCACGTCACAACTCTTAAATGAAATTGTCCCATCCACCTAATCAAGGATATGTGCAGGCACACACAGCCTTGTTGCTACTGCTGACTCTAACACACACACACTCACACTCTAATCAGAGCCTTTCCCAATGGACCCGACTGTTCAATTTTGTCAACAGGTCCTTTCGGTTCCCATGGAGCCCTGGTGATGAGCGTTTGCATGAGTAATGGACCCTTAAGGAGGAATTGACTACACAGGTTGAGAGGACAAGCAGCATTCATGAAAAAGTACATTCCTAGCAAACAGTAATACACATTGCACGTGATATGTAGTACATAGATGAGATAGATTACAAATACACAGTACACCAGCACAGCAATACAGATACAATGTCAGATACAAGACAATGTTTGCCCAACCTGCAAAACTGCTTCCTTGTAGAAATAGGTCAAGTCTGAACCGGTGACTCTCTCCTGACCTTTGTCACTGTGCTCTGCCTGACACGGGTGCATTGTGTACATGCAGTTGTTACAGAGAGAGTAGGGTGAAAGAATGTAGGCGGTGGCCAGTCTCCCTACCAGGAAATGGTTACAATGATAAGTCTATTACTAGTGCTAAACCCAATGTAAGCACTGTTTGGATTATCCTGAACTCTATAACAATAATCTTTAAATACCATTGTGTAAAATAACTTGCAATTAGGGGTGTAACTAACGATACATTGATCTGTATAATGTATCGATTCTGAGCGTTACAATGCAACAGATTTTCTTTCTAAATAATGTGTACTTGTGAAAGTACACACAAGTGTGTACGATTCCGTATGGAATCGTTGTACAGTCGGAGGTTTACGAACGTTAGAATCTAATCTAATCTACACATCTACTTGCAATGTAGGCCTAGTTGGTGCTATGGTCAAACAAAACCAGCTCATCAGAATCTATATTGCAAGGCTACTTTACTAAACAGTATGCAAAACAGCTGGCAAATATGGCCTAAACCAAATAAGGATGGAAACACTATTTGAACATATAAAGAAGGGCCAACAAGTGAAGATTTGTGTGTTATTGGCTAATTGGCAGCATAGCCTATCCTGTCTCCACGGTAAAGAGTATGAGCTCTCACAGCTGCAAGTGACAGTCATCCTCCATCGCCTCTTACACTAGACAGCCCCTTGGCTAATTAAGGATTTATAGCTTTCTTGATCTATAGCTGAACCTAAAGTCTATCCTAGGAGTCGGGATTATTTTCAGTTAGCAAAACAATAAAAATGGACCATAAACTAATTCAACTACTTCTTTGATGAGCCAAAGAAGATCATTATAAATCAGCCTTTTTAGGAAAGACATTAATTCAGTGCAACAGCTAACAACGACAAAGCAAAAGATTATGCTTTGTCAAATGACCTTTGCAGGTTTTAGTAGTGCATTATCTAATCTGATTATGCTATTATGGCAAATGGATGTTAATAGAATCTTTTTCAGTCATATGCATTCACTGAAAGAGCCAAGTATGGCTCGAGAAGAAGAGGCCTATGTTGTAGCACTGAACACTGTCATCTAAAAACAGATGTCAAAATAGGCTTGCCAATCAAATACTGTGTTCATTAAAAAAACCATTCCTAGATGCACATAATAGATACATTTAAAAATGAAATTGCCGTTTGAAATGAAGTACATTAAATGGACTGATGGTGCGCGAGGGTTTCCAATTGAATAGTGAAACAGGAAATTGGGCGCATGTGATGAAACGAGTGGGTCTCAATTATGATCATGTTGGTTACCGTTAGCTACACCACAACGTGAGAACTGAGATTACAGAGCTTTGGAGCAAATAAACCACTCAAGTAATAAAGAAAAAGGTTTATGACATACATCTCATGTCAAACATGTCGCACACAACCTCATACTTGAGCGAATGTGCCATAACCCAAATAAAAACGCCGAAAATGTGGTTGACCTTTCGACAAATAAGGACACGCATCACATCAGCTGGCATGAAGTTGCACACTGCATTGATACGAAACACTGATCACGTAATTGTAGTTTTCATGGCTGAACGTACGAACTAGATGCTCGAACTGGGTGCACAGCTGATGGCGAGTGGAGATAAACAACAACAACAACTGCTTCTCACCTGAAAAGAGTCTGGAAAAATATCTCATGTACATCAGCCTTAATCCAAGGTGCGGACCATATACTCAGCGGACATTTGCCTCCTCTATTAGCTTTTCTTGTGAGAGCAATTACGAGACACACACACACGCCCATCGGCGTGTGGTACGCACACACGCGACGAGGAATGGGCTATACGTCATCATCCCGCGACCGAGCTGTTAAGAGAGCGACTGGTGGCGTCAAGTTGCAATCCATCCACTCACCCGTGTTAGAGTCTCACGTTATCTAGTGTCCGTTTCTAGCGAATACCCGAAATACGAGGCGCAAAAATAAAGCAGTATGTCCACAAAGGTATACATCATATACACGCATGTACAATCAGCTGCCTAACTTACTCGTCACTGTTGTTTACGAAACAAGACAGCATTACACACCGCTATATGCATTTGTATAAATAAAGTCAACTATCCATCCATACGACGCCCCCCCCGCCTCAAGAAATCACTGGGCTGCGGTGGTGAAACTCCCCGGATGGTGATCATCGACG
Source organism: Malacocephalus occidentalis (assembly GCA_900312585.1). Lineage (NCBI taxonomy): Eukaryota > Metazoa > Chordata > Actinopteri > Gadiformes > Macrouridae > Malacocephalus > Malacocephalus occidentalis. Next base: position 3,739 of record OMOU01089541.1, read on the forward strand.
GACGGGCCTAGTGAGCACCACCGCACATGTCTGCACGCCATAGCCAGGGCTAGCGTCGGCGCGTTGTACACCCCTGAAACAATACCCACCGAGACTACGAGATGTTTGGCTCGTCCCGGTCCGGCGGCGTGCGAGGAGGCCAAGACCAGTTCAACTGGGACGATGTGAAAGGCGACAAGCACCGGGAGAATTATCTAGGTAAGCTTGTGTGTTGCTAATGCTAACGAGTGAGCAGTAGCCCAAATTAAACACACACAGCATTATATCACACGTGACCAGGCTTATAAGACGAATTCGAACACAATGTGTATACTTTCACACTTCCTTATTTTCTATACCTTTTTCCACACAGCATAAGTCCCTCATCCTTGATGTCCTTTCGGTCGCTCGAGTAGCCTGACTTTAATGTTGAGCCCGCAGCGCGCCCCCCCCTGACCCGATGTGTGTACACATTGGGGTCTGAGCAACACGGCCCCAAAGCTATGTGCAGTGCAATGTCCGTGGCTTTTTTCCAAACGCGTACGTGTCCTTTTCGGACAATACGTCCGAGGCCTGATACCAAATCTGACAAATGGCCGACACATTCAGATATGGGTTACACATTCAGGCATTCATAGGTATTCATAGCAGGCTAATGTGTTGTCAAAGCAAGTCTGCCCCATTCACCCCCTATCACGTCACATGTAGTCATATTCCTTCCCTGAAACCATTCTGAAATACTACACTGTACTGCCACACCTCTCTTAACTATTACTTTTAATGTCATAGGGGTTAGATTAGATTCAAGATTAGATTCCACTTTATTGTCATTGCACAGAGTATGCATACTGTTCACTTGTTTATATTGTTCATCTGTTTATATTGTTCATCTGTTTATATTGTTTATATTGTCTTCCTGTTTAGATTGTCTTCACTGTTTAGATTGTCTTACTGTTTAGATTGTCTTCCTGTTTAAATTGTCTTCACTGTTTAGATTGTCTTCACTGTTTAGATTGTCTTACTGTCTACAGTGTCTATTTATTTCACTACTTCACCTGGGCCTGAGAGGCATGTAATTTCATCTGTGCTGTATGTCAATATAGCACATTTGACAAATAAAAGAATTGAACTTGAACTTGTTACTCTTATCCCTTTAGTACCTTTCCATTCTTGTGCTATTGCACCTTATTAATTTCCCCTAATTCATTATCCTAATGATACCAAGCAGACAATGTTGTTTGCTCTAGGAAATGAGTTAGCCAGTGCGCGATGAGGCCACTTTTGTGTATATTTCCTAAAGGAACCGCTGAATCCATGCCATTCTGTTCTGTTCAGGGAACTCTTTGATGGCACCGGTGGGTCGCTGGCAGAAGGGCAAAGACCTGACATGGTATGCCCGAGACAAGAAGGACGGGACCCCTCTGACCAGGGAGGAGGAGCTGGCTGCTGTGAAAGCTGCAGAGCAGGAGGCCTTACTGGCTGCCCTGTGAGTGGAAAGAGTGTCTGGACCATAATTACTGGTGGAAAACGGAAACAATTTGTCATTTAGAAAGTCACAACAAGTCCTCAACACAATTTCCAATGTTTTTTTGTTTTAGAGGGCACAAAAATATAAAGAGACAACCAACTGGCCTGACCAAAGAGGTAAGCTACCAATTTTTAGCAAAAAATGTGATCAAACCCTAACTGTAATATTCGTTGCTTACTGCTTTACTGTACTAGGACTTGGCAGATGTATGCAGGAGGAAGGACCCCGATGGAGAGGATAGAGATGTGGACCGTGTCTCTGGCCTGGGTAGCTCCAGGTAAGTTACTATTTAATAATTTCTACGGGGTCTGAATCGAATCTGCATCTGCCTGACGGAAGCTGCAGATTTTGGCAAGACTGACTTCAAATCGTCCCCAAAGCTGCCTGAAGAATTGTGTAGGTTGAGCTTTAGGTGTATCTGTTGCCCGGCAGGAGGGCCAACAGAACCCAAGCACCCCAGCACATAACATAGCCTCTTCACTGTCCTGTCCAGCCCTAGCCACTACAGTGCCCTGTTCTCCCTGTGGTCTGCTTTATGAAATAGTTTAAGCTAACAAGGTGGGGTAGAGTCAAACGGCTAATGGCTAATATTAGCCACTCTACAATTGTTATTTTTTTGTGTTCTGAAAGTGCCTCTTGACATCTCTGTCACAGAAGGGGTGTGCTACACCTCAGAAGGGGCTGTGATTGAAGTGTGCTCAAGTGTGTTTCCGTCTGCAGCACAGGATCACGGAAAATTCTGCTCTCGCAAAAGGAGAAGGAAGCCGCAAAAATGGGCCTGTCAGTCTTCACTGTAAGTGACAGGATACATTAAAAAAATTATTTAAAAACAATATCAATGGAATGGTGCCTTAAGTATTTCAACAGCATTCAGCTTCTAGTACTATTAAAACTATTTAAATAATGAGTTTGACCGCTCTGCTTTGGAAGACATCTGACACAGAATGAGAAAAGAAGTATTACGAAATGATTTTTGTCTTTGTTTTTTTGTTGCAGCATCACAAAACGGTGGGTCGTCCCGAAGCCTCAACAAACCTGTTGAGTGAGAGTGTGGACAAGGAGCCTGGGTCAGTGTGACCCTTATGGGAATAGGAACCACTCCATCTTTTATCATATCATTTATTTAATGTTCATATAATGTTCCAACTGTTTTTCTAAATACGTCTTGTCAAAACGCCAAGTGTCCAATTGTTGCTTTCCCTTTCAGACATGAGGGCAAAAAGAAAAAGAAGGAAAAGAAGAGCAAAAAGGAAAAGAAGAAGAAGAATGAGAAAAAGAAGAAAAGGCAGAGAAGAGACTCGTCCTTGTCAGATTCAGATGACCACAGGAAAAGGTTCCGTACTGCTTTTCCAGCATTGACACTGTATGAGCAACAGCTTGTTATGACACGGATCCCGCCACTCGGGGGCACTGGAGCTCTGTCATTGTGACACTGTTTTGGGGGTTTTTTTAAACGGTGGAGAACCACAGATTTAGTCATGCTGTAAAAAGAAAATGTGAAAGACACCGAAAATGACACCCTTTTTTTGTTGTTGTATTCATGCATGCGTGCCTAATATTGAGTGAATTGGCATATATTACATTTTTTTTAAGCCAGGCTTTAGTTGGCGGTTAATCATGACCTTTGGCCATATTAACCTACAATGGCCAGTTGACATTTTTTGTTGTTGCTGGATGTCATGAATGATAGGCCTCGGGAGGCAGCCTCTTCAACCCCAGGCCCGCATCGGCTCAACTGACCCCCACCGGGTCCATATCACTGATTGTCTGCTTCCTTTTACTCTTCAGGCACAGAAAGGACCACCATCATCATAATCCATCATGCCACAGTCAGAGCGGAGCCAGACCCCGTGACAGCTATTCAAGGGTGGAGGCAAAGGCCGACCGACCCCCCTCCTCCCCTCAGCGTCGCCAGCGGCGACACGACACAGACTCCTCCGACGGGGGGTCCCCCGTCCCCCGAAACAGAGGCGGTGGCAAGGTGGCCCCTGTGGCTACCGCACAGAGCCACAAGCGACGCCACGACACGGACTCTGACGACTAATGGAGCCTGCCGCCACCCTTCCCCTCGGAGACACACAGAGCACTCTGGCCTGCATAATAAAACCTCAGCCACCCCACAGTCGACCCGTTAATGTGTGCCAGTGGATCGGTCCTACTCGGCTATTTTTGTACGTTTCATTTTTTTATTCTTGTGGGAGGTGAGAACATCTTATTTTTAGCAGTTCAATAAATGTTTCAAAGACAAATGTTGTGTTAAGCGTTATTAATGTCTCAAGTGACGGTCTAGACATTATTGGCATCATTGCTGTTCAGTGCGTTTATATTTATCTTTTTGTTTGTTTTTGTTTTCCTACTCTGTTTATAAAGTTCTCCAGAATGTCTGGTGCTATTCTTCAGCAGCAGCAGCAGCAGCGATGGTGCCACTCATTGTGTGTTTCGTACCACTCGGCCACCCCTGCTCCTTTTCTCTTACCCCTCTATCATGCCACTGCTCCATTGTCCTCCCGCTGTTATGGGCCCAGTGCTGTGACTGGTAAGATACCATTGGAATGCACTCCGCTAGTCATAATAGAGTGTAGTGTTTGCATTTGCCTTGAATTGCTCTGAAAGAGGGCATTCTGCTGGCTGGCACCTGGGGGGTGCACTAAAAAAAACAAAAAAAAGAGCAAGGCACTCACAAAGGAGTGCAAAAAACCAGGCTGGTCCTTTATTTTTTTTTATGTGGCAGAGTACCGTCAGGACCACCACACACACACACACACACACACACACACACACACACACCCCATGCACATGGAGCCGCAGGAGAGGCAGCCACACAAAGCCACCCTGTAAGGGACCCAAGACGCCTCCCTCCTGCTCCACGACCACCACACTCCCCTTCCATGTTTTACAGGCTTGGCTGCGTTAACCATAGCAGCCTAATCAACGTGAAAGAACGCTCTAGATTGGCACCCAGCGGGCCGCCTCTCACTCCACCCCTCCCCCCCTTCACCTTTTTAGATCCTGTGCATGCTAGGATGTCCTAAGTGCAAAAGTTTTGCTTTCACTTTGGAACCCCCACTTGCTTTTCAGGTCAGACTCAGGCTCAGCAGGAGGGTGGGGTCCCTTTAGGGAACCCCTGTGTTCTAGTTAGGCCTTATACAGGATATACCTCACGCTCCATGGTTTGAACCATGTTGATACCTTCAAAGGTAAAAATGCACTATTTCACTCACAATATGCCGTTTCACTTCCATTTAAAAATGGAACTTGGACAGGGCACCACGAATAGATTTTTTTTTTGGTCCCTGGACTACATGAGTAAGCGTATAAACGTATCCAACAGGCACATTGCAATGACCACTCGGATAAAGAATAACACAAATGCAACGGAGTATTTAAGATAATTTTAATAACAGTGCCTTTTCCTCACAAATAAACCAAAAGCTTAAGTAACCATACATTAAAAAAAAAAGATGAACAGTTTCAAACATGTAGGCATTTGTCAATCATAAGTGTTGAATCCACCACAAGAGACAAGTTCAAAAGCAATAAAACACCCACACCGGTAGATTGAAAATAAGGAGGCCACATGTGTTTGGGAGATGAGGGCAGAAGTGCGGCTTCTGGTTTGTCCCAAGGGCATGTGCAAGAAGGAAACCCTACCACTAATAGTATGCTCAAACTCTTTGTATATTGCCACCTAAATACCTTTTCTAAAAATGTAATCGACACATTCTGCCCACCAGGTGCCGTCTTCCTAAAAGGCATGCATTTGTTACTGTCGCATTACACAGCACGTACACAACAGCGGGCTATTCAATTTGGTTGTTCTGACGGTCTCTGTTCTCAATGTGCTCCGACAGCATGGTAGTTCTTGTGATGTACAAAAATAATTTATGTCGTCCAATGAGATCAACACATACACACACACACACACCAACATCACCATGCATTTTTTTTGCTCATTTAAGTGTATTGCAAAGGTTTTGCACGATTTTATAACCTGAGTCATACAGACCCCAATAAACGAGTGCTGGCTGAAATCACTGCATCTCCGTGGGCACCTGGGAGCAGGTAGACGGGCGCGGTCAGTTCTGATTGAAGGCAACCGTTGACAAAACGGCATTTCAAAACGCTGTTCAAAAGTGTTCACAGATGTGTGTTCACGCAGACGGGGAAATCTCACAGTACAGCTAGTACACGTTAATGCCAGTGCTTGCTTTCTGCAAAATGTAGTTATGGGACTGGTTATCAGGGCCTTTTTTGTGGAAAAAGTCAAACATTTAGGTTCCAAGTAGTGTCATTGTTGTGGTTTTGGTAAGTTATATATTTGTGCCCCCCCCACCATTTGAGTGCTCCAGTTGACATACAATCTGATGGCCCACCATAATAATAATGACCTGTTTGTATTCTCCCATCCCTCATCAATTGCCCAGAGGCTCAAATATACCTCACCTATATCGAACAGCCCTATACAAAGTACTATGAAATTCGAATGCCTTTACAAGAATAAATCACTTCCCATTCTGGCGTATCCGTGTTGTAATTACATAGTAATCGAGGGCAGCTTGCCGTACATTTTGTTTGTGGTTGGAGTAAAACCCTCACTTTTGACCAATGAGGAAGAGAGAAGGGTGGAGAGAGGCGGTACAGTACAGGACGCGGCAGAGTTATTTGTTTTGTTTCTTGAGCTGGTTGGACAGCCAGTCCAGTCCTTCGTAGAGGCCGTCGCCACTGGTGGCACAGGTCGCCTGAATGTACCAGCTTCTGTTGCGCAGCATGTGAAGGCCCAGCTTCTCCGTTATTTCTGCTGCCGTCATGGCGTTCGGAAGGTCCTGGTGCACAAGAATTAAAATAC
>OMOU01089544.1:0-10431 GCA_900312585.1 Malacocephalus occidentalis
TGATCGTCGGTGCGAACACTCACGCTGGAAGACAGGCGCTTCGCCAGCGCCTCCCGGACCTGTGTTGGATTACAAACGGCGCAAATTCATGCTGAGGAAGTGACGTGACGCAACAGTCTACCGTCCGACGCGTTGAGCCATTCCGAGCGATTTCAGAACGTTCCCCCTTTATGACGTCACAAGTGGGAGTGTCCACCCAGATGGATACGCTGGATAGGACCAGCCCATCGGCTGCTGTGGTCCACTGGGTAGCAGGCTGGGTCGGCTGATCTACCCAGCGTGTATCCGGGTGGACACTCCCACTTGTGACGTCAGAAGGGGGAGACGGCTTGGAATGGCTGATCGCGCTCCAAGCCGGTGGTAAAACAGGGGACCCTTTGAATCTTAAATCTCGTAGCTTGTGAGTGTAGACCAGTGACTGTGTGCTGTTCAAAGCGGCCGACCGAGCGGTGAACTGTCACCGAGGGCGGCGCCACCTCTTGGCAAACGCAGGCTACTGCGTGACTGCCGTTTCAGCTCAAAGTGCTTTCCCCGGGGGGGGGGCAGACGCGGCCGGGCGTCTGCGTCGCCGGGCAGCTCATTTCAGACGATCACAGAGAGGGGTGAGTCTGGGTGCTTTGAGTACCGTTTTGTCTCCGACACACGTGGCCAGCAGGATGAAGAATCCCTGGGGAGGCGTGGGGGGGGGAGACAGAGCGTTAATAACCAAGGGTGTACAGTACAAGCTAGCGGGTTCCACGGGGGGATCGGCGGGTCCCACCTGGAGCGAGTTACAGATGCTGAAGGTGTAGTAGGCCACGCGCGACGCCGTGCCCGACGCCAGGTCCAGCGCCAGCGTGGCGAAGCCGAAGATCCAGGTCACGCCGAAGATGGGGGTCAGGACGATGATGGACCTCAGAATGTGCAGGACGGCACGTTGGGTACTGCCTCCGCCGCTTCCGCCGCCGCCGCCGCCTCCTCCTCCTCCTCCTCCCACCTTCAGCAGCTTGATGATGACCAGTGCCATGCTGAACAGGTTGAAGAAGACGATGATGCCCACCGGCATGATGAAGGAGTAGAAGGATCCCTGCAACAGGCCGTGGTGCGTCAGCCAGCAGCTCTCGGCGTCGTAGTATGAGCCCTCGGCGCCGCCGCCGTGGGTCACGAAGGACGCCGTCACGATCACGAATGGGACGCCGTAGCCCGTGGCATAGCACACGCCCTGGTAGCGGCCTTTGCCCAGCTTCTCGAACATGAACATCGCCTGGTACAGGAGAAGGGTGCTGAGGCAGAACATCCAGCAGAACTGCGCCAGGTAGAAGAAGTGCTGCAGCACCACGCAGGCCTGACACCAGCTGTCCGTCACGGCGCCGGGGAAGGCGGACGCCAAGAGGCTGGAGTCGCCCACCAGCAGCGACACGGCGATGTTCACCAGTGCGGTGTGGCGCAGGTGCAGGCTGTTGGTCTTCACGACGCTCCTCCAGATGAGACACTCGACCACCAAGAACACCAGGAGGGACGCGATGGAAAAGGACAGGCCCACGTAGGTCACCTCGCGCAGCGCCGGCAGGGCGATGGGGTTCTTGGACAGGATGGTGGTGTACGCCCACGCATTGCTGCAGCGGCACAAGCTCTCTTCGCTCGGCCCGCCCCAGGTGCACCGCTCGAGCGACCACGCCCCCTCGGCCTCCATGGCGACGCAGTGGATGAGGTGGTTGCGCGGCCGCGGGGTCGTAGGCTGGAAGCGGATCAGCATGGCTCCCCCGCCGCCTGCTCGCACGCCGCCGTCATCGCCGTCGGAGCTCACCGTTACCACGATGCTGTTGGGCTCGCCGTTCCACTGTTTGAGCGGCAGAAATTGGACGAGGTTTTTAAAGCCCACCATCTTCACCAGGTTCTTCTGCCCGTCGTCCATGGAGATGTTGGTGTTGAAAATGTTGCAAGCCTTGGTCTTGCAGGCTTCGATCTGTATGTTGGACTCTCTTCTGGACAGCGGGCCCGATATGGAGGTGAGACTGATCAACCTCTTCACCGACATCAAGAACAGCTCGGGCATTTCTTCCGCACCTTTTTCACACTTTGCATCCATCGCAGGATTCCAAACGGAGGGACGTTGAATGTTGAGGAGGTTGCTGGACGACTTCAGCATGTTCTGAGAGGGGAGAGTGCAACATTCATTAAGGGAGGACTCCGTTGGTCGCCCACGCTGGCGACCGGCAGACCGACCGGTGGTTGGATCAACCCCATCGGATCAAGACAGCAAAGTGGACACTTACGTCTAAATTGGATTCGTTGAAGACCGGGCCAAAGGTTTGCATCTTGTGGAGGATGCAGATGGCCGCGTTTAAGTTGGACACGGTGCTGATGTCCTCTGTGACGTTGGTGGCGTTGGCGAGGTGAGAAAACACCTTGTTGGATTGCTCGTGGATGCTTCCGAGGCCGATGCCGATAATCTGTGAGGAATGTTCGTGGGTTAGAACGAGGATCTTGAAATGCTTTCTAGAACTACTCCGTGAAAAGAATCGACGCCACTGAAGGTGCCGCTCACCTGGGTGCCCTCTGCGATGCGGAAAAGGTCGTTGTTGACACACCGTGACTCCTCCTCCAGCCACTCCCCCTTCGCCGTACACGTCCGCAGTCTCATGCCCGACTGCCCTTGGCATTGCACTTTGGCGGTGAAGGTTGCCTTAGTGTCCGGCCAATCGCCAACCCCCTTGCAAAAATTGTCGTCTTCTATTGGGAAGAAGACATCAAGGTTACAGGCCGGCGTTGATTAAATGTCCTGTTTGTAAGAATCGTGAATTCGTTCAGGGACTGCATGTACTACGGGAGCTTCCCCGACTCTGCGTAGAACAGGCTGCGGGCTGATTTCTATGCTATTGTTATAACTAACATTAGATTCTGATTGTTATTGTCTCTCAAGACGTGGAGCTCGCCCTCTAGTGCTGAATGTGCAGGCTGCAGTTCACTCACCGGCCAAACAGGAAGTACCTCTAACTGTGGCCGAACACATGGACAGATTGTATAGGAATTCAGACCATAAACACAAACTGTGCAACATTTTGCTACTCTGCTGCTTTGTGTGGGGTTTAAAAAAAACAAAACAAAACACTTCAATACAACATGCATATAAATATGAACAGGCAGTCAAGTATAGGGAAGACGACTAAATATGAAAAAGAGCAGATGTGAAACAGACATGGTCCCGTTAGAATCCGTCGGCTCTGTCGTGATAATAAAAACTCAACTGCTTCATGGGTGTTTGCGTTGGAACGTACTGCGTATGACGTTGATCTCAACCGCGGCCTCCTTCTTTTGGTTCACGATATTGGTGAACACACAGGTCACTTTCCCCAGTTTCTGGCCTGTACAGTCCATGGCCGTCTCCACAGTGTAAACGTTGGGATCGGTTTCTGCGGGACACAACGACGTCACCGTCACCTGTCACGTCGACTGAAATTGCCTATGGATTCCAATGAGTTATCACGTGTCAATTGACGCATTTAAACGTATTTACCCGTGTTCCGCGTTTCTATCGTTTCGGTCGTATTGCCGCGAACAATCCAGCTTATGACGTACACCTCGGAGCTTCTCTTGACCTCACAAATGACCCGCACCTCCACAGAGTTGACGCTGCACTGGGGGAACTGTGGCTCGTTGAAGATCCGGATGCTGGATGGCAGGAGTGGGAATTCCAACAGGATGTTGGCGCTGTGGGCGAACGCGGAGGTCTCTTTGGGCCGGAAGGTGCACGTGATGAGGCCTGTGGGGGAGCGAGAGGGAATGAACGCCTGCTTGCTTATATGGCTATTTGCTGTTCACTTGCCTTACTTTGCCTATTTTGTTCATATTTCTCGTTCCTAAAAAAGAGAGGGTTTGCTGCGCATTCCGCTGCCTATTCTTCATTTCACCGCACCTCCTGTATGTGTATGGCCATTGGGACGAAGGTGACATCACACATGTATGCTGACTAGATCAGTTTGTCAGTTGGTACAGTCCATTGGGTCAACATACGCCGAGGGGACACTCACTTTGTCACGTGACAATATATAAACGGCTAATCGCTGTCACACCTGGTGGTATAGCAGGGCACCTATCATCGTCACAACACATCATTGTAACATAATCGCGTCTGTATTATGATTTGGTCGGACGTCTGATACACATTTTCCCCCCCACATTGTGAAAAGCTAAAAGTAAAACATAAAAAAAAAATAGGGTAAAGTGTGCGTCTATTTACCCGCCCAAATCTCGGACACCTTTTCAATCCTGAGCTCCGTTTTCCCGCCGTACGTCGTGATGGCGGACTCTGTGCCGTTCATGATCATCGCGTGGACTTCCTCGTTCGCCGCCGTCCGTGTGGTCTGCGTCCACTCCCACGACCCCACGACTCCCACCGCCCCCTCCGCCAGCATGGAGCTGCACTTGATATTCACGGGGTTGGCCAGGAGCACCGGCTCCGTGACTAGCTCTATGGACACGAGGCCTGCGGCGGATGTCAACGGTCAAAGGACTTCGGGTTTCGCCACCACCAGGTTGTGTGTGAGTTCTCAAGTAATACATTATCAATCAATAAATCATATGTGACATTGTAATGGTTACCAAAAATGCGCCTACTTCTTAAATCAGGTCAGCTGAGTCAGTCCTCCCCTTTAAATCTTTCTCAAAACACACCCGAGTTTTCATTTCTGTGATCTGTCTTTTATTTATTTTATTTCTGTGTCGGTTTTTATTATACACCGAATCTTTAGGTGTCTTTTGAAAACGTTCTGTCACTTGGCTGTTCTATTTTGCCGTCCTTGTAAAGTGCTTCGTACTCGTGGATTTGAAAAGTGCTTTGCAAATAAAGATGATTATTATTCATAATAATAATAATAATAATAATATATCCCATAAACTATTCATGCTCCGTGTTCGCAGCCTACCTTCACTCTCCGCCGAGACCGTGCCGTCCATATCTTTAACCGCCTCTTTTGTCTTATTCTCCAAATCCTGCATGGACATTTTGCTGTTGACGTGCACCACAAAATCGGCACCCTTGCCTCGCCTTTAAGAAACACACGCTAGTTAGAAGTGCTTCACATGATGAAGACATGTCTCTCTCTGACACACACACACACACACACACACACACACACACACACACAGGGAGAGAGAGAGAGAGAGAGAGAGAGAGAGAGAGAGAGAGAGAGAGACATAGCTAAGCACAGGGCTACGAAACGGTAAACAATTTGAAATAGCCTATATCCCAGTCAGGGAAAACTGACAGAAAAGTACTCCAATGTATTGGAAGTCGGTGATTTGCGTTAAATGTCTGATATAAATCACCGTCGTCCGTCACTGGCTCCTAATCAGCTAACGGATCATCGTTGAGCTTGGGCCTCAGACTCACTCACTGTTTTTAAATCTAATCTTCAACCTCACCTGTCCCTCACTGCCAGTCCCTAGGGCTCTGTGTCCCTAATGCTATTGATTTGATTTGATTCTGTTCCATGCCTTTTTTGTTGGATTTCATTTAATTATGATTGCTATGATTGTTTATGATTTATTTCCCCTTGCTGTAAAGCACCTTGACATTTCACTGTATCTTAAAGTGTGCTATACAAATAAAAATGAATTATAATTAATATAATAATTATAATAACCGCTTCAACACGCTTACCTGAACTTAAGAATTTGTATGTCGTCGAACCCCTCCAGGGTACTGAAGGATGGTATCATCTGGTGTGGGAAAACGTTTAAGTCACTGGCTGCACAGGCAGACCCACCTACAGCCAAAACAATATATCTATCGTGTAAGCTGTAGTTCGTCATTTAACCAGCATACCTTTTCTATCAGGGCATTGCTAACTTCTATATACTTATCCGAGGTGGGGTCGTCCATGGACTGGAAAAATAGCTGTTGGTTCAGCTGAAGAAACCCTTTAACCGTGACTGTAACGAACAAAAAAAACCACGTGTATTCTGTCCGTGGTTCAAACAGCAAGCAACCACTTCAACCGGCCTCGGTCTACATAATACGTACGCAATATCACATTACTACGTAATATCGCATTACTACGTAATATCGCGTGGCTTTGTTGAAGCGGTCATGTTCTACTTGTGTTTTAAATTAATCTTAATACATCTGTGGACCTAGACCTTCTCCGAATGGTGAAGCCTCGCGATATTACACACATGCTGTATGTCCGCCGAGACCGAACACATTGGTAGAAATAAGGCTATAACCAGTGGCGGCCTGTCAATAGGGCGAGTTCACCGACCATTTACGTTACGTCACGTCAATGCGTTACGTCAATGAATCAGATCATGGGAAATAATTACGGAATAAACGTGTTTAACTTAAGCGTATCAGCATGGTAGTCGGCATGCATTCAACGTTACAACACGATACCACACACGCCTTTGGACCCCATCATTGGGGTCCTGAGCCCGCACCTCTGTTGGTCGGATGGCAGGTGAAGTCGACGAGGCCCTCCTGGCTTTCGACGTAGCCGTCGAAACAGGTACACTGCGATGACACACAGTCTGACGGAAACACAGCAAACCTGTTCTCAATATTACCTCTCATCATCAACCTCTGGCGAAAGAATGTCCTTCGGAATGAATGAAGTTCAACCTATTTTACCTCTCTCCATTGGTCAGTGGTGATGGATTCAAAACCAGTGGGTGGAAAGTACTTACTCAAGTAAGTACTCAACTACAGTATTTACTCAAGTACTGTAGTTGAGGTACAAATCTGAGGTACTTGTGCTATACTCCTACTCCACTTCATGTCAGAGGCAAATATTGTACTTTTTACTCCACTATCTGTTATCTGATGGCTTTAGTTACTTGGCATTCATCTTACAAATTAATCTTACAAAATATTATCTCATTAATTCTAATATTATACCAACAAAGATGTATTGGGAGAATTACAGGCTACCCCATAGCAGTATGTAATTCTTATAGAATAATGAACACATTATTGCATTCATAATTATAATCCATAAAATGTTCATGTATTATTCTGAAATGGGCCATTCTGCATAATGAGTTGAATTTAACGTTTGGTACTTTAAGTATATTTTGATGCATGAAGACTTTTGTACCTTTACAGCAGTTACATTTTCCATGCATCGATTTGTTGTTGTTTTTTATTATCACAAATCTGGAATCTATTCTAGATTCTAGAACGCGCGTGGATTACTTGTGGTCGCTTTGAGCCGGTGCACCTGGATGATGGTGTCGTTCAGGTGGAAGGAGTCGAGCACCTCGTCCAACCTGTTGACGACGCTCGCGTCGACGGTCAGCACCAGATAGTACGTCTGGTATCTCCGAACACCTGAACCGCGATGCAGAACCACGAGGAGAAATTGTTCAGCGTTCGTGCAGGCCTATATAATAATCCCGTAACGCGAATCCACGTACCTTCTCCATACGTCTGGAAGAGAGGGCAGTCAATTAGGCCGACGTTTTTCATTTGAATGAAACAAAAACTATAGATATACTTCTGAATTTAGACAACGTACTCACCTGAAACCTGACCCAGCTCAGTCCCAGGATCAAAATGTGTACGCCCGTGAGACAGACCTTCATGGTGCTCCTGGGCCGGCGGCAAAGTTCAATAATTCAAATCAAAATGAGGCTACAATTAATACAATAAATAGATGGATAATTACGAAGGTTACCTCTGCTATGCTGGCTCACCGGGTTGTGTGTGCGCGCTCCTATAGGATGCCCATTAAAGTGGGTCACACAACAACTCGGTTCACCTGCTAGTGTGGACATGGTGGTCATTTGCCTACCAAAGCAGTAGATAGGCCAACATGTGTTTAACTGCTAGTGGCTTGTAATATTTTAATGCACCTGTCAGTTCCTGGAAAAAACAACAACAAAAAAAAACCCACTCACAATAGACGGTTCTTAATAGCCAACATTGAAAAAAAATAAAGTATGGAAGTTGATAAATTAATAATAAAATTAATATGAATTAAAAAAACGTTTTCCTTGCAAGATTAAAAAAAAGTCAATGTCATGAGGAAAATCTATATTTTTAAATAGAATATTTCATATTTATTTTCTTGTTCATAACAGCTCAGAGAGAGAGAGAGACGGAGAGACAGAGACAGAGAGAGACAGAGAGAGACAGACAGAGACAGAGACAGAGAGAGACAGAGAGAGACAGACAGAGACAGAGAGAAAGACAGAGACACAGAGAGACAGAGAGAAAGACAGAGACACAGAGAGACAGACAGAGAGAGAGACAGAGACACAGAGACACAGAGACAGAGACACAGAGACACAGAGAGACACAGAGAGACAGAGACAGAGACAGAGAGACAGAGAGAGACAGAGACAGAGAGAAAGACAGAGAGACACAGAGACAGAGACAGAGAGACAGAGAGAAAGACAGAGACACAGAGACACAGAGACAGAGAGACAGAGACGCAGAGAGACAGAGAGAGACAGAGAGACAGAGAGAAAGACAGAGACACAGAGAGACCAGAAAGAGACAGAGAGACAGAGAGACACAGACAGAGACAAAGAGACAGAGACACAGAGAGACAGAGAGAGACAGAGTCTACTGTGAGCCTGTTGGCTGTCGAGATGGGAGGCTAACTCTGCATGCTGTAAACATTTATAACTATATCCTAATATACCTGGATATGCATATGGTTGATAAGAAACAGGTGCAGTGTCTACA
Organism: Malacocephalus occidentalis; assembly: GCA_900312585.1. Lineage (NCBI taxonomy): Eukaryota > Metazoa > Chordata > Actinopteri > Gadiformes > Macrouridae > Malacocephalus > Malacocephalus occidentalis. Next base: position 8,669 of record OMOU01089544.1, read on the forward strand.
GAAGACATATGCAGTGCAAATAAACGTAAATCATGTTTTTACTACTCGGTCATCCAAAGTCAACACAGTAAACATCAGCTTGTTCACAAAGAAATGCAAATAAAGCCACATACGGTCGAACCAAATACATTCATTGTGTTACTCAGTAGCGATTACGCTTTCATACAAAATTGTATTTGCATTTTGGCACGTCGGTGGGCGACTATAGCACATGTCAAGGCAGCATCCATCGGTGTCCTTGATATTCGCCAGACTTTCGAGAGTACTTCCCCCCCCCCTGGTGCGCCATTTGGAGCCCTTTGGCACCCTTAAGTCCTTTTTGAGTCCGTCACGGGGGGGCCGACGCGTTTGAGGTCATACGGACGTCTCGTGCTGCACCAGAGGAGGAAGAGGAGGGGAGTCGGGGGTGGGGAGGAACCGGTCCGTCTCCCCGTCCATCGCTCCTTTATCCCGGGAGGCCCCCTCTCCGCTGCCCTGTTTGGCCGCACGCATCTACCCCCCCCCGACAGAAGTTCAGAGTTTAGATTTGAGCCGTGACATAAATATATGTTGTGGAGTGTGTGTGTGTGTGTGTGTTGTTGGTGCCTGGTTTAAGCAGCATCACCTGGCCCCAGAGTCTGGGTTCAGGTGAGGCTGCACACGCAAGCACACGCACACGCACACGCGCGCGCACACACACACACCTGAGGTACAGGTGGGGCTAGTTCACACGTGGGACTCACATTCCGTCCCACGCAACACAGCTTCTTCTGGAAGCAATCCGTTAAGCAGAACAGCAGCCTTCCCAGCAGAGGGTAGACGGTGCCGGGCGACACGTCCTCCTCTCTCATTGGACCTTGGACGAACCAATAGGAAACACAGGCAGTTCAAAGCAGGAAGTGGTCAGTCAGATGGCGGTCCTGTATTCACCAATATCGCAGTAATGCAAAAATGCCACCATGTATCATTAAAATCGCAACGCCAACACAAAGCTGCCACAATTGAGGCTACGCTCAAGGAAATGGTCAACAAACTTTACTCGTAGAAAACCCATCTTGTCTATTAGTAGACCTACCTTCCCTAGTCCACTCAACTTATTCACTAGTTTAGTGTCCAGGTACAGACAAGCTTGCAGCCCCATAATGATGAGCGGACACCCGTGTCTGCCTTACGATGGACACCTCTGCGAACGGAGCCCAGGGTCCTCGATTCCTACCCGATAGAAAGCTGACGAGCAGTCCGAGCACCACCACAACGGAGCAGTTGAGTCCGCTGTACCACATGTAGGACACCGAGTAGAACCTCCTCAAGCCGGTGAGCCTACGAGCGAAGCAGCCGCATAGCGTAGCATTAGCAACGATAGCAATGGATTCCCAGCAGGCCATTGCTAAAAGGTTATTGTGAGCGCTTGGATAACCACCGGTTGAGTAAAGTGACATATAAATGTTAAAGAAATGTAAAAAGTCAAGGGTGAAAAAAACCCCCGAAAATGATGGTATCTTAAAATAAGAAGGTTTAAAAAATTTATTTTTAAAAGCTAACAAATGATTGAAAAGGAAGGCATTTTGAAAAGAGAAAATGTGTCTTGCGCAACCTGGGCGTGGCGCTGAGGTTGAACAACCTCGCGCTGGAGACGGAGAGGGTGGCGTTCCCCGAGAGCAGCCGGGCGACAGAACAGTTAGCCGGCACAAGGGAGGCGGCGCCGCCGCCGCCACCTGTCACGATGCTGCCCACGCCGATCCAGAAGGCCACGGCCAGGCCAGCGGCCAGGCCCGCCAGCGCCC
>OMOU01089547.1:0-10418 GCA_900312585.1 Malacocephalus occidentalis
TAGTCTGGTCTCTGTGGCCTCGCACAATCAGTGTCGTCCCCCCCCACACACACACACACCCTCCCCCTTCACCCCTACAGATACTGGGGACCCTCTAATTAAATAATTGGATGTGCAGGCGTGTTCCTGTCTTGATTCTCCCGGGGAGAGTAATCCTCACATAAATAGCTTTTGCCGGGTGAATCTGAAAGGTTTTCTCTCCGGCACACTTACATACGGAGGGGCACTGTGTGTCTCTTGCTCTCCCATCTTATCTGCTCCTCCTGTACCTCCCTCCTGTACCTCCCTCACCCCAGATCCTCTCGGATCTGGGCTGGCCTTGCCGTTGCCTTTCGAGCCGATGTTAAATTCCCCATGAAAACACTTAAGACCTGGTAGAACGTATGTTTGAAAGAATCAAGCTTTTAACAAACTGGGGAGACTCAGCTGATGGATCTGTCCATCTTACACAGAGCTCCCACTTAAATCCCACAATGTCTCTCACCCTCTCTCTCTGTGTCTCGCTCTCCTCCTCTCTCTGTCTCACTCCCCCCTCTCTCTCTCTCCCTCTCACTCTCTCCATCTCTCTCTGTCTCACTCTCTCTCTCAAACCATGCACATTTTTCCTATTATCGTTCCACTCCATCATTTTCACACAATGTATCTCTGGCCTCTTCCTCCCTCCATCCCTCCCCTGCACCCCTCCTCCTTCACCGCCACCACCTCCACCTCCCCAGGCCTGGGTGTTCCTCAGCCACCTGCCCGTGGTGGAGGTGCGTCTGAGCGTGAAGGGCTGGTGGGACGAGTGCCAGGAGCAGACGGAGCGCCCGGTGCCGGCAGGCGGCGCTGGGCAGAGCTTCCGGGAGCAGGGGGTGTGGCTAGACGTCCACGCCGACCAGGAGTACGTGCTGCAGGTCGCCCTCAGGCGTGTCAACGCGGGCCAGCAGAGGGTGAGCAACGGCCGGCCAACGCGCCAGCAGCCAATCTGCCCTGCATTATGTAACATTTTAACTCCATGAGCGGTTCCGCCTTGCTGTCGGTCGGTGGTCCACGCCGGGACATCCGGGGTACACACGTGAAGACACTACTGTCTGATTATCCGTGCCCTCCGAAAACTCACCCCAAAACCTCCCATTTTGCTTCCCTTTTCTCCCTCTAGACCTCTCATCCCCATTGGCCTTTCTTGATCTCAAATCTCATTGACTGTTGCCAGCGTAATCGGAGCCCTCAGTCTCAATGTGCGAGCGAGTCAGGACGTTAATATCAAACCGGTTTGAAAATATTTTTGCCGTCCCGTCTCTCCAAAGAGGCGGTCTTGAGAAATGCCCCTCTTTCCCTGACTGAGTCGGTTGGTTTGTTGTGGAGAGGAGCCAACCAAAGTCAGGAAGAGGTTTTGATTGACATGAGAGCACGACCAATCACAGTTGATGTAGAAAGTACCAGATGACGCAGTGTCGGGGAACAGAGGAGGTTGAGACTAACCACAAGCAGACTCTTAGGCTCCACATCTCCTGCGTCTGTACGCTCCCAGCAGATGTTCTTCTTTCTCGTCACGGTGTCGTCATGAACAGAAACACAACAGAAGCTACTAACCTTGCGTTACTGATGCCTATAGCTACTGTGCACTCTGTCCAGGTGTTGTTGTTTAAGCTAGGTTGTGCAGCACTTTACCTGATGTAATAAATATACGCATCTGCTAAATGACTCCATATAAACGTGCATCACATCGCTGTATGTGTGTTTGTGGAGCGCGCGTGCTTGGTGGCTGGTTTAAGCCAACTCAGCCCGCGTCACTCAGCCCGCGTCACCAACCACATCCACTCCACGGTGTTTCTGAGTGATGCTTTGTGTGTGAGCCCTCCAGAGGAAGCAGGACAGCAAGGCCCAGGCTCCCAGGTTCCCCAAGGCCAAGGACGAGGGCTGGTTCCTGGTGCTGGGCGAGGTGGAGCGGCGGGAGCTGCTGGCTGTCAAGCGTTCCGGGTTCCTGCGCAACCACAACACAGTCAACGTGGCATTCTACACCCCCGAGCAGACCGGGAAGTAAGCAGCCAGCACACACTCTGCTCTGTGAGCTCAGCCCCCTGCGACCGTGCTCATGGCTGTGGCCTGTCATCCTCTACAGGTGCATCTACACGCTGTACCTGATGAGTGACAGCTACCTGGGGCTGGACCAGCAGTACGACATCCACCTCAACGTGACCTCTCCTAGCACCGCCGCCCAGGTCAACGCGGAGGTCACCGACGCCGCCAGATAATTCACCGTCTGGTGAGACGTCGGGAGACGAGGAGGCGAGGAGGAGAGGAGGAGAGGAGGCAAGGAGGCGAGGCACCAGACTGCCTGGCGGACTTTGGACGATTTGAGCCGCAAAAGAATCCTCAGCAAATGACTATTCTACCTCCAGGTCCACGTGAGATGAGCCATTACAAGCCATTTGAAACTGAAATCAGAAAGAAATTGTGACATCACAAGTGGGAGTGTCCACCCAGATGTATGCGGACTAGCTCAGTTTACCAGCCTCCCCAGTGGACTGTACCAACTGGTAGGATAATCTATCCAGCTTCGATATCTGGGTGGACACTCCCACTTGAGATGTGATTTAACTGCTTCTAATGGATTATCGCCGTCACACCGGGGGGGTCACATAATAGGGACACTGTAATATAAATCAATGGATATGGGTGCCAAACCGACAAGGTTACCAAAGATGAAACGAGACCCAAACCTCTCATGCAGTTTGACGTTCCTGATGGGCGAAGGGGAACATGATGCCATCGTCATTGTGTTTAGTTTCTTTCCAGCCGATCAGAACGGGTGATTGCCGTCAGGAATGGGTCTGTGTTTCCAGAGTCATCATGTGTCTCCTCAGAGCGGCCTGGGAGCTGTAAAGGAAATGTGTTGAACAATACGAGCATACCAACACAGGCCTGGCCCCGACGTAGACAAGATGCATTACTGCAAAATCAATGGATCTTAGCTGAATAAATGGCTGCTTTGTCACAACTGGTCATCAAGAAACCCCAAGAAGCATTGTTTGCTCTGTGTGTGTTTTTGTCTGAAGAAAGTGAAACTGTCTCCTGGGGAATCGTTCAGACGAGAAACAAGGTTGATTTACTTCTTGAGAATCACAGAAAACATCCAGATGGTTTTACTGGGAAAACAAGGAGGCTGCAGGGGAAGCAGTTGACAACTGAGTTTGCTCAAGTTCCCAGAGAACGTCTAGCAGGTGTGCAGCACCTTCCCTGCTGAGCGGCTTCACTTAGAAACGGCCAAACGGCACAGTTGAGGAATAGATCTGCTGCTCTCTCTGCCAGTCCACAACCCGCCTGACACGTATGGAACCAAAAGTTAGCATTTCACTTCTTACTCTCGGATGCATGAAGTGTCCTCTGCTTCTTTTTTGTGATTTCAATAGTGAAGAAGAAACATTTTTGAGAAAATAAAAAAATGAAGTTACATTTTGCTTTTGATTTCTTCATATTCCTCACGTCAAAGCGAATCTAACATAGAATTCACAAACCAGTCACATGTGTCAGTTTGTTGTTTAAGTCGCAACACCGACTGCTTCGGTGACTTTGGATGTGTCCAGACCTGGGGCTCATGGGCTGTTGTTGTCCACTGTCAATTAAAAGTTGAAAAGGTTTTGGACACAGTTTTAGGACTTCTGATCGTGAGGCCTAGGCTGCTCAGTGTACTCGCTCGCAGTGTGTCGCTCTCGGCCACACTTGTGTTTAATTGTGTCAGTGTCTTATCTGCTGTCGCCTGAAGGGTAGAGGCCAAGGCTACTCTTAAAATAGGATTTGGTATAGAGATTGTAAATTGCAATGTGCGGCCATCATCAAAGAATAATCAACGCTTGTGTGCTTTTTTTGTGGGGGTGAATATATACGTTTCCAGATTAATTTGAATTTGTCAGACGAATTTGCCTCTAGTGCAAGAGCTATAAGAGCTATAAAGATCTATAAATCCTCCCATAGACTGAAGCTGGTCGGGCCGGAGTTAGCAGCCACATCCTCGCTACTTGTTGGGAACGTCAACGATAGCGAACAGTAGACAGGGAGAGGATCCTGGATCGTAGCGTTATCCCGTCTATTGCAACGCAATTTCCGGTCACTTACACTCTTTTCCTAGGCTGTGTACGCCGAGTCCCCAGTGCAAGGAAACACAAAACATCACAAGAACAAAACCGACTATGAGAGTAAATGTGTGCTATCGACAATTACTTGACAACACAAAGTTACAGGTCACGGTGGCAACTGTAACCGGAAGTCCCGCCCTCTCTCTCGCCAACAACGCTCCTTTGCAGTGTTCCGTTCCAGGCGTTCCGTCTCCAGATGAGAACGCCCCCTAGAGTCTTGAGGACAAAGTCAAAGCAGCTCATTGTCCAATGAGATCACAGAGGTGCTGGGAAACTCGCCGGGATGGGCGTGTCCAGGTTGCGCCCGGGGAGGTGGGCGTGTCCAGGCTTGTGCAGAAAGGGAAACCTGGAGCCTGGAATCTGGAGTCTGTGCGAGAGGAGGCGTTAGAAGCCTCGCGCTCATCCTCCAGGTCGCACAAGATCTCTGATCTGCACAATGAAAGCTTCGCTTCGTTTCATCACAGAGACGCTCTGCTGCTGCTGCTGCGTGAGGCGGTAAGTTAGCAGCTCAGGATGGACGATGTGTGTGTGTGTGTGTGTGTGTGTGTGTGCGTGTGTGTGTGATTTAGAGGCATATGGGACAGTAATTATTGATATGGAATATGGATGTACGGTTTGTGCAGAAAAGACCAAAATATGTGCTGTTATTTCCTTGAGGTTGTAATAAAACGCGAAAGGCCGTCCTGGTTGGGCGACTCACACAAGTGTTTGTCACGCAGCAACTATGAGATGTTCAGTATCCTACAGTATATATTCATATCCTATAGTATATATTAATAACCTAATACTACCCGACAATTAGAGATAGTTCTCTATGTAGGCTACAAAAATGTTCTGCTTGTCTGTTTTCTCGCTCAGGTAAATGTACAGAAGAGATCCAATCTCTGAGATCGACGTCGATGATGGACGCGTGTGTGTGACTCCCCCCCCATGGAAGACCACCACCACCTCCTCCACCTTCCTACATATCGGAATCTATTGCGTGCACCACCTCTCTGGAGATATGGGACGGCCACCTTGCGGGTGCAATAGTCGGGAGAGACACGCGCTGGTCCTCACGTGAGACACTTTGTGAGGACAGAGACGCGCTGGTCCTCACGTGAGACCCTCTGGCCTGACCTCTGGTGACCCGATCTCGTCCCCCGAGAGCTGCAGCGTTACTGCTTCTGTTTTTAAAATGAAGGAGAAATCTAAAAACGCGGCCCGGACGCGGCGGGAGAAAGAGAATAGTGAGTTTTATGATCTGGCCAAGCTGCTGCCGCTGCCCTGCGCCATCACCTCGCAGCTGGACAAAGCCTCCATCATCCGCCTTACCACCAGCTACCTGAAGATGAGGGTGGTGTTCCCGCAAGGTAGGAACGACCGATCTAATATAGATTACATGAAACTATATTATAGCATTCTAATGTAGTATTAGCTACCTGTGGACGTGTTCCCCCAAGGAAGGGATACCCGGCCGAGATTATTATTATGATAGATTATTATAGATTATTATTATCAAATACTTTATACGTTAGATTATTATATGACGCTATATTATATTATTATTATAATGTAGCCTATTCATTTGGAGAATTAATTAGGCGATCATTAATTATCAATAGCATGCATTGATGTATTATTGCTATTAGTTGTTATCTGTTATTATTATTATTATGATTATTATTATGTCTTTATTATTAATGTTAGTAGTAGTAGTAGTAGTAGTAGTAGGAGTAGTAGTAGTATTAAGGCATATTATTGTTTTATTTTATTATTATTAGTAGTAGTAGTAGTATTAGGGCCTTTTATTGTCGCAGTTATCATTATTACTATTATCTTAAGTGTAATAATAATTCATGTTGTTTTTATTATTGTTCTTCTTCTTCATATTGTTATTATTATTATTATTATCAGGGCATATTGTTATTATTGTTGTGGATTTTATTGTTATTATTCTAACTATATAATTGTTATTGTTGATTTAATTCAGTTCGCCGAATATAAAAATACCGTTGAATTGAGACAGCAAATCAAGTCCATGCAAATCAATTGAATTTATGAACGGGTCGGCTGACTAAACGCATTCTTGTTTATTTAATTATTTAATCAAACGGTCTCCCTGAGCTTGAAGGATTTGAATAGAGTTTAGACGAGACAACTTTGACGTGTATTGGCGAAAAAGATTATAATTATAATTAACAATTGGTCATTTTGTGATTTAAGACGCTTTCCCGACGCTTTTTACGAGACAATGTTGGCCAGTTTTATTCGACTAATGCAGGTCTAATTTAAACCTCTTAGTCTCAAAGTAAACTAGCAACATACGTTTATGTACGAGTACGTTTTCTATGGGTCGTCTATTATGTTAGATAAAGGCACTGAATGGTCACCTCTCTGTAAACATTATAAAAGCTCAGTCAAAAATAAATAAGCAGGTTTCATATGTTATAGCCTATAATTCATACAAGGTATAATACTTTGATCGAATTATTAGCAATTATTTTCAGAATTGTGTCTGAGAATCCCCTCATTGTTTTCTGGGCCTTTATGCAATAAAACAGCCAACCATCAGGATGTATGGACCTCACATACTCTTCCTTTGAAATCAAGCTACAATAGACCCTTCACTGTTGGTTGGCAGGGTAAAGTACCTTCCTGATCCAGTAGAAGCAGGGCATAGCAACTTCCTATTCCAGTAGAGGCAGGGTAAAAAAAAACATAATGTTCCAATAGAGGCAGGGTAAATTAACTTCCTGTTCCAGTAGAGGCAGGGTAAAGTAACTTCCTGTTTCTGCAGAAGCAGGGTAAAGTAACTACCTGTTCCTGAAGAAACAGGGTAAAGTAACTTCCTGTTCCAGTAGAGACAGAGTAAGGTAACTTCCTGTTCCAGTAGAGGCAGGGTAAATAACTTCCTGTTCCAGTAGCGGCAGGGTAAGGTAACTTCCTGTTCCAGTAGAGGCAGGGTAAATAACGTCCTGTTCCAGTAGAGGCGGGGTAAGGTAACTTCCTGTTCTGTTCTTTTAGTCTTCGTGTTAATCTCTTGCAATCAGGTGGCCATGATGTCCCCCGGAAGGAGACATTAGTTTCCGTTTGGTGCCGCTGGAGCCTCTTCTCTATACACATGGCTTCCGCGAGCCAGCAGCAATTAATTAGCCCTCACATATCCTATACCATCCTCTATCATATACGCTATATACCCTAAAATTTTCTCTACCATCCTATATCATATACCCTATATACCCTAACATTTCCTATACCATCCTATATCATATACCCTATATACCCTAACATTTCCTATACCATCCTATATCATATACCCTATATATGCTAACATATCCTATACCATCCTATATCATATACCCTATATATCCTAACATATCCTATACAATCCTATATCATATACCCTATATACCCTGACATATCCTATACTATCCCATAACATATACCCTAACATATCCTATACCATCCTATATCATATACCCTATATACCCACTACAATATAACAGTGTGTCTTTAGAATAGTCCTAATCAATGATCAAATAATAAACTAGAATAGACTAGACCTGCACACTGTTACTATGCCGCTGCAGCCTGCCTGTCTCTCTCTCTCTCTCTGTCTGCCTGTCTGTCTGTCTCTCTCTCTCTCTCTCTCTCTCTCTCTCTCTCTCTCTCTCTCTCTCTGTCTGCCTGTCTGTCTGCCAGTCTGTCTGTCTGTCTGCCAGTCTGCCTGTCTGTCTGTCTGTTGGTCCTTCTCCGAGCCTGCACGTCTAGTGGACTAAAGGCAAGTCTGGGCGCACAAGGAAAACCCACTCGTGTGAATTCAGATTGTGCCGCTCCAAATGTGCGTTATAACGGTACAGATGCACACAAAGCCTCAGCCAGTAAGTGCACTGGAACGCTCAATAACGGACAGAACCACCAGTCGAGGTCTAGAGGTGTGCAGACTGTTGTGCAGGCTGGTGGCTCTTCCTCGTGAAAGGTTATTACATTTAAATTGAGGGCATTTTTATTATTATGATAGCAACAGCATCTTAGACAGTCCGTTCATTAACACCACCTAGATTCTGCATGGTTTCTATATGATATATATTCATGTATGTGATGTGTTACAGATAAATGACATGTTATATATATTCACTATGTATGCATGTTGGTTAACAGTCAGCAAGTCAAGGAGCTCGTTGCTATATTTCCAATGATATATATGCCAATAATCAGGACTACATTAATAGGCTACATATCGCACTAAATATAAACTCTTGAAATGATTGAAGAGATATTCAATGTTCATTTGCATACATCTCCGTGTTAATGCACTTCAACACAATGAGACCTGCTTGTGCTTCCTATTGAACTTGTTTTCTAGTAGAGCTTAATATCAGTAAAGATTATGTAAGTAATATATATCATATAAGTATTCATAGAGTCGCCCAGACAGCTGCTGTTTTAAACTAAACTGTCTATTTGACCTCCTTAGGATATTATTTTGAAATACTAACGAATTATCGTACACGTGTGTGTGTGCGTGCGTGTGCGTGCGGGAGGATGGAAGGTGGCTTCCGAACACGTCCTGCTCTACAATAACGCGTCAGAGAGCGGCTTTATGTGTGTTCACTCACAACACTTGGACGGCTGAGCTCCTCTTTAGATTTGTGTTGCAGATCTATTCTAATAGAGTAGAATAGAGTATAATAGACTGAGCAGCCCGACACTTATCAGCCTGCTCGTCCAGTCAGCACCGAGTCAGCACCCACTCCGGCTCCGCGGGATTACGAAAGGACAGATTCATTCTCCCGCGGGTCAAGTGGAGCTGCGATGGGCGACGGGCTCCGACTCCCACACAGATTACAGCTCGCAGCCTCGCAGCCTCGCGGGCAGTTGAACGTGAGGCTGCGTTTAGTTGGACTTCTGACCAAGATGTCCTCAATATTAAATCAATAACATAAATACTTCCTTCCATTGCTACCAAACGCTCTATATTCATAACGCGCTACATATCAACAAATATTCATCAGTTTTCCTTTTTGGTCCACGTATGATTGACGCATTTCAAATAAAGGCCTCTCGCGGAACAGCTTCAGATATATTCAGTCGGTGTGTGGTGACGTAATGTAGGACCACGTGGCCTCGGGTCTGTTGTTCGAATCCTCGGTTTGCGTTTCACTCTGAGACGCGTATTGGTTTTATTCCGTTTTCATTTATTCGGCGCCGGGAAATCGTATTTAATAGTGTACTGGTTTCTGGAAAAAGATTGCAACGTTTAGGATGGCCTATATATATACACACACACCCACACACGCATATATATATAGATAGATATGAATGAAATGACATGTGATCCCTGTCACGAGGCTGCAGAATAAGAAGTCTGCAAATGTCAGCAGGAAATCTAACGGATGTATCTCCTGTATCTCCTGATTCTCATGTATCTCCTGTATCTCTCCTATCTCTTCTGTCTCTTCTATTTCTTCTATCTCATGTATCTCTACTCCAGGCCTGGGGGAGTCCTGGGGTCACGTGAGCCGCTCTCTGGACAACGTGGGACGGGAGTTGGGCTCGCACCTCCTGCAGGTACCGGGCTCGTGGGCTCCTGGGCTCGTGCGCAGCACTACAGCCTCTGAGTATAACGCTAGCATGGTTTTATAGCGTAAAGTAACCTTATTTATTATGGCCATTATTCCAATTCTTAAATATTCGAATAATAATAATAATAATTATTATTATTATTATTTGTAGTAGTAGTAGTAGTTAGTGTTTTAGTGTTTAGTGTTTTTGTAAGCTTTTATAATTTGTATGTATCATTCCAATTATTATTATAGTTATTATTATTAGAACTGTAATTATTAAAATGATAACTATATTCATAATTATGGCAATAATATTATTATGATCATTATGATCATTATGTTTATGATAATGATGATTATTATTGTCATTATTATTATTATTATTATTATTATTATTTTTAGTATGTATTGCCCCAGCCGGTTGCCCTCCTGCCTCCTGCCTCCTGCCTCTGGCCTCCTTCTCTTACTCTGTATAATAATCAGTTCAACGCATTCCTGGTCACGCGCCGCTCTGCTGCGCCGCTCCTCGTGACGTCACGACGCGGAGCCCGGCAGCAGAGCGGCGTCAGGATTACTGGCGAGGGAAACGTTTGGTCAAATATAGGTCGGCTATGTGAGTGATATTATACATGATTATGTTCTTGTATTATTATCGTTATTATTGTTCTTGTTGTTTCATTGAAAGTATAATTATTAGAATGATTGTATTGTTATAATAATAATTATTATAGTTGCTATTATTATTATGGTTAAT
>OMOU01089560.1:2756-14982 GCA_900312585.1 Malacocephalus occidentalis
CCCCCCCCCGTGGCTGCAGCCTTGTCTAATATGTGCTGCCCATGTGTCCCCCCCAGGCCAGCGTGTACAACTGGGACTCTGAGACACAGGGCTGGATCCTGAGCTCCTTCTTCTACGGCTACATCTTCACACAGATCCCCGGGGGCTACCTGGCTAGCCGCTACGGCGCCAAGTGGCTCACAGGACTTGGGATTCTGGGTACTGCGGTCTTCACCATGCTGACGCCCGTCGCTGCAGACATGGGTGCTGGCTACCTGATCGCAGTGCGCGTTCTGGAAGGAATTGGATCGGTAGGAGCTGACCATCAGCTTTTGTGTTAAAGGGGCCCTATTATACCGGCAGGTGTGAGTGTGATGAGCCATTACAAGCCGTGTCAAAATTGTCATGTCACTAAAATTGTAATTCACAAGGAGGAATGTCCACCTAGATGTATGGCGACTAGATCAGTTTATGAGTTGGTACAGTCCACTGCGTAGGCTGGTAGTCTGATCTAGGCAGCATACATCTGGGTCGACAATCACACATGTTCGATGTTCGAACCAGCAATATGTTGAGTGTGGCCAGCGAACGACTTAATTGTTTACACGACACATGGTGTGTGTGTGTGTGTGTGTGTGTAGGGAGTATTGTTTCCTTCTATATTTGCCCTGTGGTCCGCGTGGGCCCCGCCCATGGAGAGGACCAGACTGCTCACCATCTCTACCACTGGTAACAAACACACACACGCACGCACACACACCCACAGTTCGTGTGTATAGTACAGTGTTGTGTAATGTGCAGGGGCCCAGCTGGGGACGGTCATCACCCTCCCTCTGTCTGGGGAGATATGCCACTACCTGGACTGGACCTGGGTGTTCTACATCTTTGGTACGACATAGCACACCACTATGACATGTGTCTGCGTGTTCATAATGTGGTGTGTCTGTGCATGCGTGTGTGGCAATAGACCTTGCCACACGCCACCTAACGCGGCCTTTCTGGGGCTTCTCCGGCGAATAGGACACAGGCAGTCAAAGGTAAACTGGCTTATTGCAGAGTTGTTCTTTGAGTAGACAGAGCAGGTGGTATGGGTGCATTGATTAGTCAATTCAGCTAGCTGTGTAGCTAAAAAAACATAGACACGTGGTTGGCACATAGCCCAGGGTGAACTGTGTTTGAATGTGTTGTGTAATCTACTATCGCATGGGCATTTTGACCAGCCTATGTTACTCCCAGTGCCAAGGGCAAGTGAACTCCGCCATCTGTCGACGGATCGACACCAAACATGGGGTTACTTTGACCCTGGGAGTAACATAGGCTGGTCAAAATGCCTGTGCGACGTGACCTTGACCTTGAAATCGGGCATGAAGGTCAAATACCCAAATATCACGAGATTTTGATGAAAATGTGTAGCTAGGGGTACTTTCCGACGGGGAGTATTTTTGAATGGTCAAAATGCACGTGCGACTTGACCTTGAAATTGGGTCACATGAAGGTCAAATGGCCAAATATCACAGGATTTCGATGAAAATTGGTGTCTATGGGGTACTTTCATCCGGGGAGAAATTTGGAAAGGTCAAATCGATTGGGCGACATGACCTTGACCTTGAAAGCGGGTCATTTGAAGGCCAAATGCCCAAATATCACGGGATTTCGATGAAAATTTGTGGCTAGGGGTACTTTAACCGCGACAATAAAGACGGGGGGTTGTCCGTCCGGTAATTATTATTATTATTATTATTATTTCTGACGGGGAATAGTTTGGAACAGTCAAAATGCCTGTGCGACTTGATCTTGACATCGAGTCACGTGAAGGTCAAATGCCCAAATATCACGGGATTTCGATGAAAATTGGTGTCTATGGGGTACTTTCATCCGGGGAGAAATTTGGAAAGGTCAAATCGATTGGGCGACATGACCTTGACCTTGAAAGCGGGTCGTTTGAAGGCCAAATGCCCAAATATCACGGGATTTCAATGAAAATTTGTGGCTAGGGGTACTTTCTGACGGGGAATAGTTTGGAACAGTCAAAATGCCCGTGCGACTTGATCTTGACATCGAGTCACGTGAAGGTCAAATGCCCAAATATCACGGGATTTCGATGAAAATTGGTGTCTAGGGGTACTTTCGTCTGGGGGGAAATTTTGAAAGGTCAAAACTCCGCAGGGGAGGACGCGCAGCTGTTGCTGTGGCAACCGGGAGGAGGCGAGGAGCTTGCCGCTAGTATATATATATACGTTGATGTACATGCATAGATCACTTAAACTTGTATCTCACACGCATACAAACTCATATATACTGTATATGTGTGTGTGTTTCTAGGTATGGTGGGCATGATGTGGTTCATCTTGTGGTCTCTGCTGGTCTTCAACACGCCCAGTGAGCACCCCCGCATTTCTGCGAGAGAGAAACACTACATCTGCAAGTCTCTGGAAAAAGAGGTAATGGTCTTCATGTATGGTAGTGTTTCTCTCTCTCTCTGTACTGTACACTGTCTTGTCCTGTCTATCCCTCCTCTCTCTCTTTTTCCCCCTTGAATCTCTCTGTTTGTCTTGTGGTCTTGTGTGCTTCTGATGGTCTGCAGGTGTCCAGAGAGCTGGGTCCGGTTCCGTGGGGCTCCATCATCACATGCAAACCCCTGTGGGCCATTGTGGTGGCCCACTTCTCCTACAACTGGACTTTCTACTCCCTCCTCACCCTGCTGCCCACCTACATGAACAACATACTGGGATTCAGCATCCAGCAGGTTAGCGTCTTGTCTGCCAAACCCACTTTTCTACCTGACTTCACCTGGTCTGAGCTGGCCTACCTTCTCCTGATCTCACCGGGTCTGGCTTCACCTGTTCCCCACCTGACCTCACCTGGTGTGGCCTCACCTGTTCCCCACCTGGTTTGGTCTCACGTGGTCTCCCCTAACCTCACCTGAACAACAAGGTAAGGTGGTCATGTGACTGTGTCCTACAGAATGGCGTTCTGTCCGCGCTGCCCTACCTGGGCAGTGGGCTCCTGGCGGTGCTGGGGGGGCAGCTGGCCGACTACCTGAGGGAGTCCTGCCAGTACCGCACTGTGGTGGTCCGCAAGGCCTTTTCCCTCGCTGGTGAGACCCACAAACACACACACACACACACGGCTGTATGTCTCCACTCACTTCAATTGGACTGTAGCAAAGCTGCTGCTACAAAACCACATAAATGTGGCTTCTCTGGGGCTCCTCCGAAGGACACCGGCAGGATGGTCGTGAAAAGTCTGGTTTATTGTAGAAGCTTGCTAAATGACATACAGAGCAAGTGGTGACCAGTATGGGAGAATTTTTCACAAAGCATAGTTGCCATCTTGTAAGAATATGTGCTATATGAATGAACTGTGGAAAGACTCTGACAGATAAAACATCATGTAAGAATATTTGTTATGTGTTTGAACTGAGTGGGGACAGACTCTGAGGAATAAGACATCATTGCTTGCATTTAGTGATTTGATTAGGAGGGCACATTGTCACCTTCTCAGGACACTTGTACCACAGTTGTCAGGAGGGTTCCCAGGGAGGACAGCAGGCATGAAAGAGTCAGCCACATTTGAATGAACAGAAGCTTGGGGGAAACTCAAGGAAGGGAAAACACACACACCTCACCTCAACACTCAGGATCCAGACAGGATGGAGCCAACGTTTGAGTAAGCTTCATCAAAGGGCTACCATTTGTTAAAAAACAAATTGATCTCACCATTTGTTTGCCCTGGTTCTCAAACTTTAAATCATTAATTGTTAATACACATATATTCAATATTCCTTATAGTTCTTATCGATAGTGGTAATACATTTGCTTACTATCATCAATGTCCTTCTACTAGTTTGTGTGCTTCTACTGAAGGTCAAAGGCATTGAAATGTTAATTGGGATAATGTCTGGTAGAGTTTAGGCTGCAGAAATCCATCGGTCTTTTGGTTATGGTTGTATAGGCTGATTTAATTTCTTTCTAAAGAAACTACTACATAATGTATAAAGAAGAACTAATATAGAGCAAGTTAAAGGTAATGGTTAAGACGAGATTACCTCACCATCTGGTCGTCTGCCTTTCAGAGCAAGCAGTTGAGGGCCAGTACACATCGATTTGAGACTCTTCATTTATTGTTGAGGCAGTGTTAATAACTTCAATGACTAGGAATGATGTCTTATTTTAAAGGTGTCATTGTTATTGTTTTATATCATTGGGTTGTTTTTAAATGTTTTGATTGTAATGGTTAAATTGTAGAAAGATTATTCGTCATTCCTGGTCTTGTGTCTGTATAAAATGAGCATTATGACAATCTGGGGGGATCAACAGCAGATGGAGCCAGGGAGGCGTGGTCAGTGATGGTTTGTGGTGTATACAGGTGGGACCGGAATAACTATAACAAGGGCTGCATGGGAGAGGAGTTACCCTCAGCTGACCGGGTCCCTTTTGTTATCTTTGGTATACCCATAGCAGATGTAATAAAAGGACTGTGCAACTTTGTCCCTTCTGACTCCTCGACTTCTCCGAAGAATTTGATGTTGGTTTTCCACAACACTAGCTAGCATGCTAGTGCTCCCAGAGTGTGTGTTGATGACTGGATTCACCTGTGTGCCTTAATTAGGCAATGCACCACAGGTGTACAGCCCATCCCACCCCAGACTCAAGCTACTTCAGCCAGCCACCAAACACACACACACTCCAGAAGGATGTTTTATTAATAGTAATAGTAATATCATAATATTATTATTAATATGAGCATTGTTATGAAGGTCTGGTTGGCCCTGTGGTGTTCCGAGTGTGTATTAAGCAATAGTGTAATATCATAATATTATTATTAATATGAATGTTCTGATGAAGGTATGGTTGGCCCTGCGGTGTTCCTGGTGGCGGCAGGATATACAGGCTGTAACTACATACTGGCGGTGGTATTCCTGACCCTCTCCTCCTCGCTGGCGGGGCTGTCAGCATCGGGCTTCCACAGCAACCACCTGGACATAGCACCCTCGTAGGACACGCACACACACACACACCTGGACATAGCCCCCTTGTAGGACACACACACACACACACATACATACACACAGTCTCTAACCAGCACTGTAATATTTTCATGTGTGTTAGTACTCCACAACTATAATATCTCATAATATCTCAGATACGCTGGCCTCCTGTTAGGCATCACCAACACCTTCGGCACCATCCCGGGTATGGTGAGTCCGGTTATAGCTGGGGCCCTGACCAAGAACGTAAGAGACAATATACACACACACACACACACCATTCTCTTTCACTCTCTCACACACACACACGCACACACCACATCTTTTCACACACGCACACACACACCATCTCTCTCATATGGTGATGTGTGTCGGTGTTTCAGAACACCATCGAGGAGTGGCAGAGAGTGTTCTACATCTCCGCTGGTATCAACCTCCTGGGAGCCGCCTTCTACACTCTGGTTGGCCAAGGAACAGTCCAACCCTGGGCCGTCCCCAAGCCCCACCCTGCGCCGGAATGTCCAATCACAGACCAGCGTTGCATTCCTTCACACTGCCTTACCACATCTGACCAGCAGGGGACACTGCTCAAGATTAGCCCAGCAACTAGATAACTTAACAGCATTTTCACAAGGAAGACAACTTTACACACGTCTGCTTTTAAAAGAAACCATAATAACCTTAAACCATAGTTTTCTACATTTTACGTTGTCAATCACACAGTGATGGAGTTTACTTTTTATCACAAGGGAAACGGTCAGTCATATTTTTTAAGCCAATAATAAGCAAAGCTCCCGGTCTGACCCAGATTAGCTCACTGTACAGCACCTTAACACGTCCAGTCTGACCCGGGTTAGCACACTGTACAGCACCTTAACACGTCCAGTCTGACCCGGGTTAGCACACTGTACAGCACCTTAACACGTCCAGTCTGACCCGGGTTAGCTCACTGTACAGCACCTTAACACGTCCAGTCTGACCCGGGTTAGCTCACTGTACAGCACCTTAACACATCCAGTCTGACGCGGGTTAGCTCACTGTACAGTACCTTAACACGTCCAGTCCACTCTTTCATTCACAGTATGCATTTATTAAAAAATTTAAACCAAAATAACTGCATTGGTGTAATGTATTGCCTCACTTATATTGGAACAAACTGTATTGGTTGTACAATTGCATTTATTAAACATTACTTATTTAGTCCTGATTTCCCCTTTGGATGAAGCCTGTTGGTGGGTGGGTTTGCGTCAACACAGTAAGACACTAAGATGTCTCCTTCTCGTTGACCAGAGGAGACGTAATAACAGAGACGACCACCGGGTGGAGCTCTTCAGCTCCCTTCTCAACCACCAAGCAAACCACACACAGTATCCACACAAAGGAAATGTAAAAACACACACAGATACACAATATGAGTATCTTGAGTGTGTATGAATGTGAGCTCAGACTCCCTTGTTGTCCACTAGATGTCCCTCTGTAGCCCTTGATGTCCTGTACATACCTGTGTGTGTGTGTGCGTGTTCAGGAAAGAGATGAATAGAGAAAAGGAGACGGAGGGAGAGCAAGGTAGAGTGAGCTATATTTCCCATGATTCTATGAAAGGCCTACTCAAGGGAAAATAAAATGTAGTGCAACTTTAAAATATAATGCAAAGATTTTTCCTTCATTGTATTATCTTTTTAGTCGTAATACTACCAGTCAGTAAATGCGAACGTTTGGAATACCTTTGTGCGTCTACGATATATTATTATTATGTTATTAAACGCGCATAGTGCATTAGTGCATTATCCAACACATTATGCGCATGTCGGTGACGTTCCATTGTGGACACTTCACGCGCGGCTTCCGGATCGGTCACGTGACTTCGTCGTCGTTCGAGCTGAGCTCAGCGCATCTCGCCAACCACACACACACACACACACACACACACACACACAGTACATCCCGTGCGCCTCCTGCGATGCCGCCTCAACAACACGACACTTGCTAGACGTGAACCCACAAGATGAGAGACGCCGAGGGCATTATGGACCAGTACGGTTCCGGTTCCGACACCGAGGCGGAGGAGCACGAAGGACTGCTACAGAACCGGGAGAGCCGCGCGAGGACAGAGCGAGGTGAGAGATAAGCGACGTACCGTCCTGCAGACGGTCGGCCGGGTTCATTGTCATCGGCATCATCATCATATTCATTCGATCTATATAAACTATAGCATCTATATCAACTATAGAAGCAACGAGAGCTGTCATTGAAAAAGCGTAAGTCTCTCTTTCTGCTGCCCGCTGTGCTTTGCAGAGGCTTCTTTGTGCTGTCATAACCAACGCTTCCTCATATTTGCAACTTTTTTGGGGGTTAGATGTAATTGGGTGTTCCAGGGTTTAAATACAATATCACAAGTTCTGCATTATTTATTCCAGTAAAACTGTACATGAGAAGTGAACAAGCAGGCGTGATGACCTGGGTCTATGGTGATCTGGACTCTCCGTGTTATGTTAGGCGGTCACGGGATGCTGGGGTTCAGGAGATATTGTTTACCTGCATCATCATCGTTACCGAAAAGTCAATACGTCTCCAATGTCGCACTGCAATATTTGGCGAGTGGGTTTTCAAGTCCATATATAGGCTATATACTTGTACAATGATCGCGCAATAGCACATTACTGTCAATGTAATAACTACTTTTACCTCACTCTCTGTCTCTCTCTCACACACACACACACACACCCACACCCACACACACACTCACTACCACAGACTGTGAAATATAGCTCACTACTCAAAACCATATCATGTTATTAACCGTAGAATGTCTAATAATTAAACATGACCGCCGAAAATATGAACCGAAAAAATGCTAGCGAGTCTCGGCGTTAGCTTTCACAGCTACCACTCGTCAAGTTTCCGCCTAATCAATAGTGAAACTCCACGTACTCATAATCGTTAATACAACTAACCACACAAAGACAAATATGGAATTATTAAACACATGAGCTACATTTTGTACATGGAAACCCCACAGAAAGGGTACCGACCGGTTTTCTCGACGCCATCTCCTCATAACTCCTCGACTATAACTTCTCGAGGCCATCTCCATGACAACTCCCGCCTCTAGTCCCAATCTCTCGCGCTATTACATTACGTAGGTATATATTATTTAACTAATGGATAATTATATATTGTTTGATATAAATAATTGTATAATCACGTTGTTATTATAACGAGAGCGGAATGGTTATCTATCTAGCCCTAAGATTAAATGGAAATTGTGACCATTCCCAAAAAATTACCATTCCCACTAATAGTGAATC
This sequence comes from Malacocephalus occidentalis, assembly GCA_900312585.1. Taxonomy (NCBI): domain Eukaryota; kingdom Metazoa; phylum Chordata; class Actinopteri; order Gadiformes; family Macrouridae; genus Malacocephalus; species Malacocephalus occidentalis. Next base: position 11,034 of record OMOU01089560.1, read on the forward strand.
ATATTGCCATCAACTTATCTATGAATATTTGTACCATACCAGGGCTCCACAGCAATGGTTGCCAGGTTGCCATTGACAACAATTTAGAGAACTTGTCAACCAATACTTGGTTGCCATCATTTTTTAACAGCAAAGCGCAAAACGTGCGTCCTGAAATAAATACATTTTTTTTCATTAGTGATATTTAAAGATTGATTACATTGGGAATTGGAACATTGCACATGCCAACACTGCATTACAAGTTGTTGACTGTGAGGTGTAAATTTTGACTGTACAAATTGATTTAACTGACAAAGAACCAGATAAACCTGAACAAAAAAAACATCTGTATCCTAGCACCTTTGACCTGGATGATTAATTATACAGCAAAGTATGTACAACATATACTTTGATAATTGGCAAAAATTGTCAAAAGCCTGTTGCCAGCCTGGCACCCACTATTAAAAAAAATTGTGTTGAGCCCTGCATGTTGTTCAGCCCTATAGTGTCAATAAGGTATAACTTCTAAGTCAAGTCAAGTTGGAACAACGAAGAAAAGGCTGCCACTTGAGGTCCAGGCCCATTAAAAGGATGTACGTTTTATATATAGGCGATGTTTTGCCAAAGTTTATCAAAAAACAACCAACATTGATTGATCATCTTATAGGGTTAGCTCTAGGTTAAGGGACAAAGTCTAGCTCATGGGTTATGGCTAAGGCTAGCGCTAGCTCTGGGGATAGGGCTACCTCTAGGGTAAGGGCTAGCTCTAGGTTAGGGGCTAGCTCTAGGTTAAAGGCTACCTCTAGGGCAGGGGTGTCAAACTCAATTTCATCCTGGGCCACACCAGCGTTATGGTTGCCCTCAAAGGGCCGGTAAGACAAAATGAATATATGTACTCTTTATCATATTACATAATTGCATCTGCATTTGATGATTATTGGTTGTAGTAATAACTTAATGAATAACTAGCTATGAAAGCAGAAGTCTAGGAAACATAATTGCAAGCAGACATTCAAGTGTCCAACTATTGTACAATTTAGGGCTGAACGGGGAACATCATTCAAGCCGGGAAATATAGTCCCAGTCAGGCCACCCCAGTCCCAGGGGGATTCTGAAATGATGTTCAAAATATTAGTAATTGTTACAAATAAATATTGAGTAAAAGCAGAATACTTCACAACTGCATTAAACATGTCTTGACACACACACACACCAAATGCCCCTATATTGCAATGCAATCACTCTCGTCCACTCTAAGGCTTACGGTAAAACATCCTTCCCACCCCACGTCACTGTTTGGTTGACGAGGTAACTTCTCTCCGTGTCTGAATCTGGTGCCTATGAGATTCAGACACGGAGGAACGGACATTATAGTGTAGGTCCCGGTATGTGCGAACTCTCTCCGTTTCTCTATCTCGCACTCGCTGTTTGCGCACGCAAATTACGAACGTGCCAAGTTTTCTGCTGCTTGAATGATACATAGATGATCCAAAGCCTGTTTTGTTGCTTTTTAATGTCCTGCATTCTGGTGATTCTTTTCCCGCCCCCTGCTCAAGCGGCGGTGTTGATGTTAATGTGTCATTGCAATATTGCGCCACCGCGACTCAGCACTGGCCTGGTCCGCCTCTCAGTGGACTGACTACGGGTTGTTGTTTTTTTTTCAATCTGCGACCTGCAGACCATATAGACGACCAGGCCACCGGGAGTTCCCGGTGCTCCTGATGGCCAATCCGGCCCGATAAGCAAGTTATATTCTTTGTGAGCTCTCGCGGCCCACATAGAATGAGGTGGCGGGCCGGGTTTGGCCCGCGGGCCTTGAGTTTGACACATGTGCTCTAGCTAGTAGCCAATTGGATGAAACAGTGTAAAAGTACTGAGGTGTGTGTGTGTGTTCTCTGCAGGCTCCTCCAGAGGACCCAGTCCGCTCACCATGGGGTTCCAGGACACTCTGCCTGTGGCGGCCGCCTTCACAGAGACCATCAACGCCTACTTCAAAGGCGCAGACCCCAGCAAGTACGCTCACATGCTCCCTCGCTAATGCGGCTCTGATGCTAACAGGCTCTGATGCCAGTGCGCTCTGATGCCGACGTGCTCCGACTCCAGGTTCCAATGTTGACATTCTCACCCTCAGATGCTGACGCGCTCTGATGCTAACGCGCTCTGATGCTAACGCGCTCTGATGCTAACACACTCTGGCTATGCTTGGCTTCCCCTCACCCTGTGTTCGGCGCCAGGTGCGTGGTGAAGATCACCGGGGAGATCGTGCTGTCCTTCCCAGCCGGCATCACCAGGCACTTTGCCAGCCAGCACACCCAGCCGGTCCTCTCCTTCAGCATCAGCAACTACCGCCGGCTGGAGCAGGTCCTGCCCAACCCACAGCTCCTCTGCTGGTAGGAAGGGCGCGCTGCACCCGAGAGAGATGCACACACGCTGAAGAGAAACATACAGGCTGCCAAGCAAGATATGCGCGCACACACACACACACACAGAGGGGTCGTCAGTGACATGTGTTCTCTCCCTGTGATGCTTCAGCGATTCCACGACGGACATGGTGGAGAGCAAGGAGTTCTGGGTAAACATGCAGAACCTGATGAACCATCTGAGGAGAGTGGCGGAGCAGAAACCCCAGGCGACCTACTACAACGTGGACATGCTCAAGTACCAGGTCAGTCTGTCCTTCTGGCTGTCTCTCTCTCTCTCTCTCTCTGTCTGTCTCTCATCTGTCTCTCTCTCTCTCTCCCTCTGCCATAGTCTCTCTCTCTCTCTCTCTCTCTCTCTCTCTCTCTCTCTCTCTCTCTCTCTCTCTGTCCGTCTGTCTGTCTGTCTCTCTCTGTCTGTCTCTCCCTCTGCCATAGTGTCTCTCTCTCTCTCTCCCTCTGCCACAGTGTCTGTCTCTCTCTCTCTCCCTCTCTCTCTCTGTCTCTCTCCCTCTGCCATAGTGTCTCTCTGTCTCTCTCTCTCACCCTCTCTGTCTCTCTCTCTCTCTGTGTCTCTCTCTCCCTCTGCCATAGTGTCTATCTCTGTCTCTCTCTGTCTCTCTGTCTGTCTGTCTGTCTCTCTCTCTCTCACTCTCCCTCTGTCTGTCTGTCTGTTTGTCTGTTTGTCAATTTACCTGTTGTTGTTGTTGTTGTTATTGTTGTTGTTGTTGTTGCTGTTGACGTGTAAACGGTGTGTGCAGGTGGCAGCGGAGGGCATCCAGTCCACGCCGCTGAACCTGGCGCTCAGTTGGCGCGGCGACCCCAGCAGCACCGACCTGAGGATCGACTACAAGTACAACAGCCAGGCCATGGCCGCGCCCGCGCCCCTGCACAACATCCACTTCCTGGTCCCCGTGGACGGGGGCGTGGCCAAACTGCAAGCCATGATCCCGCCGGCGACCTGGTGAGGAGACGAGTCCTCTCTCTTCTGCTCCTCCTTTCCTTTTTTTAAAAAAAGACATGCTTCAGGATGGAAAGGAGTTGGAATGTGTCGATGAATACACAGTGTTGTTGTTTGTTTGTTTGTCTGTTTGTTTGTTTGGTTGTTTGTCTGTCTGTCTGTCTGTCTGTCTGTCTGTTTGTTTGTTTATTTGTGTTGCGTAGGAACCGCGAGCAACAGACCATCCTGTGGAAGATACCGAGTCTCTCTCAGCGGTCGGACAATGGAGGTACAGTCCCGTTGTAACGGCGGAATGTCCAGCGTTTCCACTCCTTTGACGGTTCTTTGAAGTTGAATGTTACGAGCAGCGAGCGCCGCTTTGCCCGATCTGACCCGATCCTGCTCCTTCATTTGACCGCCTCGGCTTTTGTTAATGTGACAATACACACACAGGACTGGAAACTCTCTCTCTCTCTCTCTGCCTCTCTCTCTCTCACTCTCTCTCGCTTTCTCACTCTCTCTCGCTCTCTCACTCTCTCTCGTTCTCTCTCTCTCTCTCTCTCTCTCTCTCTCTCTCTCTCTCTCTCTCTCTCTCTCTCTCTCTATTGACGAC
>OMOU01089571.1:8522-21459 GCA_900312585.1 Malacocephalus occidentalis
GGGACCGGGTCAAGCCTCTTCCTCGTCTCAAATAAATACACGTTGAGAAACTTCACACCAACAGCGCTGGTTCAGCAGATTGCATTCAAATCTCCGGCTGAATTCAGGAGGAGAGGGATAGGCAGGAGGAGGAAGAGAGCAAGAGAAAGAGAGGGAGGAGGAGGAGGAGGAGGTCGTTATTTGAGGCGTTGAGTGACGTTGGCCAGAGCAACTGCAAAGGCTTGCACCGCAGAGAAGGGATACTGAAAATCCAGGATATAGGCGTTGCCATCGATTCTGCCAAACTGCATCACCTGTGGAGAAGGAAAGCAATTAGTACACAGAGGGCCAAAGTGTGATCCTTAACTAAAATAAGTACATTTTATCATCCACGTCATCCAAAAGCCTCCTCACCTGTCTCCCTTCCAGTTCAATCTGGAAGTTTTTGGCTGACTCCTGTGTGACACGCCCACCAAAGTCCAGTTGGTAGACCTGTGTGGCTTCGTTCCACAGCGGCTGCTTGTTGGCCATGACGTAGACAAAGCCCTGGCTGCCCAGCCCCCTGTCCTCCTTTTCGTTGGCCTTGCGGCACTTGATCTCCTCCAGCTCGCTGGCGGCCCGCAGGCTTCGCTTGCTCTTCCAGCCCTTCTTGCCGCTCTGGTTGAGCAGCTCGTCGCCGCTGATGAAGAGCTCAGGCTCGCTCTCCGAGCTGTCCTGGAACTCGCTGTTGCCCGCTGCCTTGCTCAGCTTCTTGGCCTTCAGCTGCTGCTCCTTCTGCCCCTTCAGCTTCTTCTTGTCCCTGCTGCCCAGCCGCGGGCTGGAGATAAGCGAGTTGAAGTCCCCCAGTGTGCGCCCCTCCTTCTTGGACTTGCCCCCCTCGGCCAGGGGCGGTGGCGGTAGAGCCGCCGCCTCGTCCTGCCGGCCGTCAGCCCGCTTGCGGTTCTTCTTGCCAAACTTCTCGGATCGCTGTGGCACCGGGCTCTCTGTGAGCGAGAGCACCTCTTGGAACGCTTCACCGGTGTCTGCAGCCATGGCCTCCTGGGAGCCCGTGTGGCCCTGCAACTCTGCTTGGGGAAGAGAGGAGGAGGAGGCAGGAGGAGGAGGTGGCGACGGAGGAACAGGAGGTGGAGGGGCAGCTGGAGCTGGAACCGCATAAGCGCTTTTCTCCAAGGTCGCCAACTGTGAAGCCTTAGGGGGCAAAGGGACTGCGGGGCTAGGAGCGGGCGGACAGGGGTTGTACGTACCCCAGGGTGCATGGAGCGCAATAGGGGGGATGGGCAGCCTCCCGCACGAGCTTCCTCCTGGGTACATGGGCGGGAGAGGACAGCAGGTGAGGTTGGCCAGGTTGGCGGTGTAGTCAGGAGGTATCACCAGGGTGGTGTCTTGCTGTGAGGCACCGAGAGTCACCGGGGCCACCATCTCCTTCGGAGAGGAACAAGGACGAGGTGAGCCCGGAATGGGCTGCGGCTGCGGGCCCGAGTAGGCGGGGCCTGGGGTGAACTGGAGGGAGATCTGGTAACCGGCTGCAGCCACCGCCTGGAATGATGTGACGCTGGGGCTGGAAGGAGACTTGGGAGACAGGATGAATGGCAGCCTGGAAATGTCGAGGTGCTGAGCGGGGCCCAGGATAAGGGGAGGCGGTTTGTGGGCTCCTGAAGGCCCCACCGGTGTCAGAGTCGGTGTCCGTTCTTGAGGAACCCACACCTCATCTGTGGTGGGTGGCTCCCACTGATAGGGAGGGGGGCGCTTGACCACCAAACCGGACACGTCGGCTCCCCCCAGCGCCAGGTGCCTCAGGGACTGATTGAGCGTCTCGTCCTCAGTGAAGGCAGAGTTGATGTAGTCGGTCCTGTCCCGGCTGTTCCTGCCTCCAGTCCCTCCGGCCCCGGACCCGTCCAGAGCACCCAGCAGGCTGTAAGAGGACTGAGAGGCCAGAGCTGTGGTACTGTTGGAGTGAACAATCACTGTGCTGTGCGGAGCCCCGTTCCCAGGAGGGAAATCCTGCCTGATGATTGTCCCCCCTGCTATGCCATTTGTACTGCCTGGCGCAGGACCCCCGATGTTAGATCCACTGCTACACTGACTGCAGGTGTACAGGGCCGTTGGCACCCTCTGCTGGTAGGAGGTCGCAAGCGTGCTACTGTTTTTGGCTTTAGGGGGCAGGGGTCTGGGTTGGTCCAAGATCTGAGAGACTTTGAGTGCGGCCTCTCGGCTATTCCGCCTGAGAGTAGCGTGGATCAGGTTGCTGTCCAGTCTCTGTCCTGGGTTCCTGCTTGCACCGTTGTTCTGATTGGCTGGGTCTGGGTAAGGGGGTGGGTCTCCACTTGGTATGGAGTAGCGTGGCACAGTCAGCCTGTTGAGCGTTGCAGAAGTGTAGGGTAGCTGAATCTTCTTCCCCTCAGCTGAGGAAGAGGAGGAGGTGGAGGTGACCCTGAGCGTGGCCGAGCTGCCGGGGCCCTGGAGCGTGTAGACACTCTGATTGCAAATGAGGCGCGTTCTGGGCCGACACACCTCCTCCACGTTGCCGCTGCTGTCGAAGGTGGTGATCCGCTCGTAGCCTAGCGGTGTCGGGTACTGCGCGGTGGCCACTGCTGCCGTCGGCTGGCCTGAGGGATACAGAGGGAAGTCTGACTTCTTCATGCACAGATCTCCCTGCTGAGGAGCACCGCCGCTGCCCCCTGCTGTAGCCCCGGGTGCAGCGCTGGAGGCAGTAGAGGCTGAGGCTGAGGCTGCTGCTGCGGCCACGGTTCCCGGGTAAGGGGGCGGGGGGTTCATCTTGCTCAGCTCTAGGGGAGTGCTGAACACCACGGTGTCCCCTTCGGCCAGCTGGGGAGCAGGGCGGCTGGGCTTGATCTTCAGCAGGTGCTCGTGTTCGCTCCCGTGTGCGGCTCTCTCTGCCGCCATGTCAGCTGGCAGATGAGGGATCTGGATTTGCAGGGTCCCCGGCTGCAGCTGGTGCACGACTGCACTAGAAGAATGAGTGGACGACGATGCAGGCATTTGCACTTGGACTTGTTGCTGCTGTAATTGCTGCTGCATCTGAAGATGCTGCTGCTGATGTGTTTGCATTTGTTGTTGTTGTTGTTGTTGTTGTTGTTGTTGCAGCTGCTGCTGAATATGTTGATGCTGCAGACGCTGCTGCTGCTGCTGCATGTGCTGCTGGAGCTGCTGCAGCATCTGCTGCTGTTGGAGCTGTTGATTGTGGTGCTGAAGTTGTTGTTGTTGGTATTGTTGTTGTTGATGGTTTTGTTGAAGTTGCTGTTGTTGATGTTGGTACTGTTGTTGGTACTGTTGTTGTTGGTACTGTTGTTGGTACTGTTGTTGCTGTTGTTGGTACTGTTGTTGTTGCTGAAGTTGTTGTTGCTGCTGTTGCTGAAGTTGTTGATGCTGTTGAAGCTGTTGCTGCTGTTGTTGAAGTTGCTGTTGCTGCTGTTGTTGAAGTTGCTGTTGCTGCTGTTGTTGAAGTTGCTGTTGCTGCTGTTGTTGAAGTTGCTGTTGCTGCTGTTGTTGAAGTAGCTGATATTGATGTTGCTGCTGCTTCAGCTGTTGTTGTTGTTGTTGTTGTTGTTGTTGTTGATGGTGTTGTTGCTGTTGCGTCTGCATTTGCTGTGGGTGATGTGAGGATGATCCCACCATGAGGCGACCCATATCTATCCCTCCAAAGATGACCTGGCCCGGACTGGAGTACCTGGCATACTGGCCCGCCTGGCTCTGGTCTGAGCTGCCAGCCGTGGCCCCGGTGGGACTGGCCATGGGGTTGGAGAGGACATCCAGCTGGACGTTCTGATTGGCTAGAAGCGACTGGACCAGGCCAATACTCTGGGTGGGGGACATGGCCTGCGCCGGGCTGTGGATGGGGGCGATGGGGATGTTGGCGGTGCAGGGCGGGTTGTTGTCGTCGGCCACACCGGTTGTGCCCGTAGCGGGAAGGTCGTCCTCGTCCTCGCTGAAGACGTTGGGACTAAAGATAGGCAGGTTGATGTAGTCCATGGAGATCTTGCGCACCTCAGGCAGGTAGATGGTCATCTGCCGGGGCTGCAGATGGAGGAGGCTCGTCTTGTAGATGACTGCAGCCAGGTAAAAGAGAAATGTTAAGGATGATAAGAGAGGAAAAGTCCTGTGAATATTTGACTCCAGTTTGGTTTGTAGACGCCGAGTGCACAATGTTTTACCTGCACCAAGATTGGTCGGCAAAAAAGCAGCCAGACCCACGATCTTGAACTTTGTTCCCCAAATATTTGATGTGACCTGAGCAAGGTAGTTATGCTGGAAGATGCAGAAAAAGAGATCTCAAATTAATCTGTTAAAAATCAACCCCTGATTCTAAAATGAGAAGGTACATATCACCCCACGTCGTCTTTGTTGAATTAAGCGTGGCAGTACCTGTGTGATATCGTCTAGCGGGAATTCTCTGCGCGTGAGACTCGGAGAGCCAATGGAGGGCTTCCGTATGGGTAACCGTGGCGACCGGGAGATCTCTTGAGTTGTGCGGGACAGCTTGGGGGACTTTCTTGGATCAATGTTTATCCTGTTGGTAAAGGGACAGACTAAGTCTCTACAGAGAAAGCAGCAAACGGAAGAAAAAGGTTTAGGCATGCGGTGAGCAAAATAAGCAGTACAATGCAAAGAATTCCAATAAGATAAGATTAGGTAGAGAAGGACATGCAACTAAATAATAAGTACCATTAGTACCATTGTTGATTTGAAATTGCCCTTTTAAGTGAAATCACAATTTAATAATTATTCCTAATAATAATAATAATAATAATAATAATAATAATATAATAAAGCCTTGTTTCCTTTGAATTAATTGAATACTGTAGAATTCTGTAGCTCCCTTCCTCTCCAAGGTGTTATGTAAGCGGGTGTGTAATGTTGGTGGCATTTGCATCGCCACTGTAGACAAGAAGTCTGATATTGAGGCCCCGTCAATCTCGACTTCTTTATCCAGGGTTTCTGCAGGTTTCACCAAGTCAAATAAAAAGACCTTTTTAAGACCATTATGAATTAAATTTAAGACGTATATCACGACGTAATATAACAACAACATACAAAGAAAATGCAGTCACAAAAATACTTAGCAAAGTAAATTAATGTAATGCTGAACACAGGTTAGATACATTGAACTACAGAAGAAAAACAAAGAAAAATGAGTGTTGGCTCTGAACCAAAAGCGACCCGGAGGTCGCTCACGGGAGATGCGGCGCTGCTGTGTGAGCTCCCGGCTGCGGGAGCATTTCAGGTAGCGTTACATCAATGTGTAGGAAAATTAAGACCTGTTTGCAATTATTTAAGACCTAGAACAAATAGTTCAGCGAATTTAAGACTTTTTAAGGCCTTCAATTTAGATTTTTAGATTTTAGACTTTTTAAGACTTTTTAAGACCCCGCAGAAACCCTGTTTATCGTTTTTAATTCCTTTAGTCATCTACCCACTATACTGTGTGGGAAATTAACTTGGCCTCGCCTGCTGTTTCAGCCCTGGCCTATCCATAACAGTCTCCACACAGGGACTCCCTTCGCCGTCGTTTTGTTAACAAAGCTCCCTATACGAATCATGATTATCCTTTATTCCCCCGAAGATGCTTGGTAGGTGCTGCTGGTGTGACTTCCCACGGTCATGCCACTAAACCAAATACCAATCGCTAGCCTTAACTGGTTTTAGTTTCAGAAGAAGAAAGAAAAAGCCCCAGGAACGGGACACACCACACAAAACATACACAGGCATGAGCGACAGATGATACATCATCACGACGTACCACGGAGGTACACGGCTGACCCAGGGGTCCGGGGTGAGGATGTTGCCTACCTGGGGAGCTTGGGGGATTTGCTGCCTCTGGAGATCTTTGGGGATTTCTTGCCCACCCAGTCATCGCTCAGCTCTATGTCACTGGAGTCCGAGCAGTTGCAGCTGTCGATCATGGAAGAGATCAGTGTATTGCCGTAGACCTCGTCTGATGAGGAGAGGGAGAGGAAGATGCACTTTAACATCTCAGAACACTGAAATAAGAGTACAGGAGTACAAAGAGAACTTCTACTCTTTTTGGAGGGTTAGTCTGCAATAGTTTCTATTAATGTACACATCGAAAGTCAGTTTAGCGTGTATCATACACAATCTATGTGCGTTACATTCACACATGAGCTACACTGGCTTCTCTGTTTTTTTACCTGCTTTTTACTGTTGTAAAGATAGCTTAGTGCTAGCAGGATATACTTCTAAACAGCAAAAAATGAAAAAAATATTTGCAATACTCCTTTTGTGTAGAAATATTGTCCAAACGATGGCTCCACAGAGAGAGGAGTGATGCTGCCTGACTGCTTTGCTTGGAGCCAAGAAATTCAAATAAAATGATCATATTTAAATATTTTTAACACATTAACAACATGCTATTTGCACGTTAACAATGCACAAACAACATGTTGCTAATGTGTTGTAAAGGTTTGCATTTTCACATGTTAACAGCACAGTGATTTGGAGCCATTTATCCAGTTTGAACGGGTGAGTGTCATAAGTTCCCATTTCATACTGGTGAACATTCTAGCCTCAACACCATTAATCAAACTTCGATTTTGATTTTCTATTATTAGAAACATGAAGAACTGTGTGGGGAAAACAGTGGTGCTTGCTCAACACATGAATAATGTTTTGGATATGTGGTTTGGATACAGACTGTCTTTGGGAGAATAACATTGTTGAATGTTTATTTCATGTAGGGGTACGACCTGCAGGGGGCACATTGTCACTAATAAATGCGCTTGCTAAAACCTACACAGACCTCCATTTGTTTAGCGATTAGGCATTCATAATTTGGTATACGGATGATATTACCCATTTATATGGAATTTATATCCTTTCAGGATTAGAATGAGAGCTTCTAATTAGGTCAGATAATGATTTGATTGGCTTTCCTGACAGCAGATGTACACTACTGTGCCAAAGTCCTAAGCCACCCAGAAAATTCCTATGAAAACCATTTACCTGAGTATTTTGTATTTTGCCAAATAGGTAAAACAATTTAGAACATTTAAGTATCTTATGGTTTCCTTCTAGAAACACACATGCAGCATACATCATGCATGACTTGGAAATAGTCATGGAGAATAAGGGACAGGGCTGCACAGTTGTATGTGCATTAGAAGCTCTGCAATGATCATGCCAACAAGTGACCCTAGTTGTTACCAAGGAGCCTATTACACTTCATAACATATTACACTTCGTATGCTGGTTCAGAAATGTGACAGACTTGAAATAGCTTAATGACGGCTAGGACTGAAGATGGGACTGATGTCATTCCCCTGCAAAATTCTCAAGATGACATGACTGCAGACAAATCAGACAGTTGAATGTTATATATGAATGAATGTTATGAATGAATGATATTATTCAAAAAAAATGATTATATATTGGTACCCTTGCATTTTATTCAAACAATGAACTATTTGTCCTGAAAAGTGTTGAAATTAAAACATTGTCTCATGGATCATGTCTGTCTTTAGTTTGCAGTGGAACAAAACCAAACAATTATTGGCATTGACATCATTGACATATGTGATGCAAAAAGTCCTGGAAGTTTTCTCGTCCAATATGTCGGTGCATGTGTGTGTGTGCGCACATGCATATGTGTGTGTGTGTGTGTGTGAACCACTGTTGCTCCAGATTAGGTCAAGCTAATTTATTTGATGGGCATTATACAGTGTGAATGGGCTGGAAACCATTTCATGGCTCGCTTCGTTTATCACTCGGCTGGAAGGGGAGCTGGTTGATTTACGAGGAACCCAGGAGCCATCCAAGGGCCCATTAAGCTGTTTTTAATTAACATGGGTCCATTCTGCCCGTGTGACTAGAACACCCTTGTTCTCGCCAATGCCAATGCAGGCAACCTTCACCTTAAAAACTCCCTCAGCAGGGAAAGAAATGTACACGATTATGTCCAAGCAACAAAACGCTGATCACTCAACTAAAGTAGTGAACTACCTACCGTGTTAATGGTTTTACAATTATTACGGCAAAACCTAATATTAAGGTTTCAGAGGCTAGGACCTTGTGTACCTTTCTGCAGCTATGAATTAACTTTTTGCTTTGTGCATGTATTTTTTGTCATATCAAATGTGTATTATGTGTATTATGTAATTGAGACACTTTTGGGAAAGGCTACGCCTATTTTTGGTGGGTGATTCTGTTCTGTTTACATGAGATTGAAATGGGATTGTACTACCATTCTGCAACCATATAATGAATAAACCAAAAATAATAAAAGGATGACAAGCTGTAATAAGTAATAAGAGCAATATGTAAAAACGTAATAAGAGGTGAACAGATGTACTTTTCAGTAACAGAGGAGGATCCTCTGCTACTGGGGAATATCCAAGCTAAATATGTTTGGTGACTTGTCCTGACTCCTACCTGCTTTCCCATCTGTCTTGGGGTCCATGATGACAAACTCGGGACGGAGCTTGCTGATTCGCCGGCCCTTCAGGATGGGCACCAGGCCCCCCAGGTACTCCAGGTAGAGTGTGTAGCAGGGCCCGCCCACTTCGGGGTTGTCCTCTGTGCGCTTCATGGTACAGTGTAGCCGCTCGTTCCCCACCGTTGGGTAGCTTACAAAGTCACGCATGTTGTTGGGGTCCGGGATGGGCGGCTGCCAGCGACCCGAGCACCAGGAAGACGAGGGGGGTAAATATCACAAAACCTTTCGATAGATAGATATCTATTATATGTTTCCTAATGTAATCAAAATACAATATTGATATCTCCGTTTTTATAACCCAGATCTTTTACAGAAAAAACCCTGATATACTGTATATTATATTGAATACCCTGACTATACTCAGCAACATAGAGAAGAGCAGAGGAGAACACATGCAATGAGTCTTGAATGTTCTCAACGCTGGGTCAGAAATGTTCACAAATGTGTTTCCAAAATAATGCATTCAGTCCTACCACTTTCAGGGTAAAACTCAACACACAATAACAGCGCTAAACATTTGTGAGAGGAGGTAATTACGCTTTACCGTGAAAAAGAATTCCAAAAGGCATGGTTCTTTGCATTTCTGCATTTCGTTGTACTGGTATGCGTCCTCTGTGCAATGACAATAAAGTTGAATCTAATCTAATCTAATCTTTTGCTGTGGCTGCGTCGTGCTCCTCTCCCCGCACGTTTCCTACCTTGATGGTGGCGGCGAAGGCGGCCGTGACGTAGGAGCACAGCCGCGCCGGGATGACCAGCTTGGCGGCGTCCTTCTCCTCCCGGAGTGCAGCGGCGATGCCCTGCTGGCAGAGCAGCTGCAGGCCGGCCACGCGGTGCTCCACGCGGACCACGTACAGCGCCGGGCCACACGCAAGGAACAGCCGGGAGTCCCGGTGGCCCCAGCACAGCGTGGTGATGGGCCGCTGCGGTGCGCCAAGAGGGAGGGCCGTGAGCGGGACCACCTGCCGGTGGCCCGGGACCACCTACAGGGTTTTGTGCCCCTACAGGGTTTTGTGACATGATGTTGCCCAAGACACAGCAAGGGGCCAACACCTCAAGGCACCTGAATTCATATGCGTCCTCTGTCGTGCTTCTCGCTCTGCAAAGGTTTGCGTTTACTTTACCAAGAGGAAATAAAGTGGGACTATTTTATTTTACTTACTATTACTTACTGTTTTACTCGAGTAACAAATTACTAAAATCACTGATTTAGCAGACGCTTTTCCAAATCCAAAGCAATTTACAGCGAACATTTTTGTTTTTGTTGATTTTCGTGTAATGTACTTAACATGTAGGGAGGGGTAAGGCGTCTTGCTCAATGCATACAGGCAGACTGCATTGCAGACTGTGGAGTTCAAACCCATCACCTTTCAGCTGGGAGTCAACATCCAGATCCCCTGGACTGTCCCAAACCCATACATACATGCAGCCATCACATCAGGCTCCACCTGACAATGGACAGTCATGGAAACATTCTAATATACTAAGTAGGCGCTGTAGAAATTCTCTGTTACAAAGTATCGGATCATGATTATTGATTATTGATTCATGTGTTGAATTTATCTATATTTTATATATAACTTTTATATGCAACACTGCTAGTTAGCTTCTGAATTTGTGTTTGGGGACCAATACATCCGTATTGAATATCATAATGGATTTATCGATTGGATTTTGGGCTGTTCAGTTCAATCTGCAAAATGACTAGTAACTAAAGATCCCAGATAATGTAGTGGAGTAAAAAGTACAATATTTTCCTCTGAGATGTAGTGGAGTAGAAGTATGAAGTGACAGAAAATAGAGATACTATAGAAGTAAAGTACAAGTACAGCACTTGAGTAAATGTACTGAGTTACATTGCAAAACTGACCAATAGAAACGTTATGTCCCCAGAATGTCAGGTGTGTACCTGTGTCGGCGTGTCCAGTGTGTAGATGTGTTCCCCGTGGACGTTGTAGAACTTGACAATGGCGTTCCTGACAGGGGGTGGCCCGGAAAGCTCGGGAGGTAGTGTGCCCCTCTCCATGCCCGCCACGGCCAATAGGTCCCCCTGGGAGCACCACTGGATCACGACGTCTGGAAGGCAGAGAACGACGTCAGGATGCACTGGGGAACATGCATTTTATCTTTCAGCAGACACTTTTATTCAAAGCAACTAACAGTGGATTCAGGATCACATTAAGGCTGTAAGGATTCCCTGCCTCCGCAATCAACCCAGCTCCTCGCCTGGCGTTGAACTTACAAAAATTCTCCCACGTAACCCCCCTCTTCCCTGACTTCCACTGGCAATAGATTCTAGACACTGGCACTGGCCTACAAGGCTGTCATCGGAACTGCCCCTACTTACCTCCAAACATTAGTCAGACCCCACGCCCCAGCTCGAGCGCTCCGCTCTACAACTTTGGCGAGACGACTGGTATCCACCATCACTAATAACAAGCTAACATCACTCTGCCCCAAGTCCCACCTCTTCTGTTCTGGCACCGCAGTGTTGGAATCAGGCCCCGGTTGACGTCAGGATGGCAGAATCGCTCACCAGCTTCCGCAAAAGATTGTGTGTGTGTGTGTGTGCTGCGCGTGTGTCTGTGTGTGTTGACATCATATCAACTTAATAGTGAAGGGCCTCCACAACCCTGGTTCCCCAAGATCCTCCTTTCACTGCCAATTACCCTCAATATATGAAGTAAACTCCCCAAACCACCAGAGGGCAGTATTTGTAATATCCGAGATAACCACCAGGGGCAGCACTCGAGGCCTCGGCCCCCACTCACACTATAGTGGTAATTATATGGTTATTAGACATAAGAAGCTAAGTGAGGACGAAGTACCTTGTTTGTCTAAACTCTACCAGCTCCAGCTGTAGTGCGATATTCCGTTAGTTTAAGTTTAGAATAACCAGTAGCATCGGTCGTTTTCCCTGCGAATCAGCGGATCTCTCGACCCACACGATCACCCAATGAAACCAACCGCGTTCTGCAACTTGAACGTGGCATAGCCCGTGATCGCCAGACGGGCGACCCCCAGCCAAACGGAGAGCACCAACCAGTGGACCCGACACGGTTCCGTTGGAAAGAACCTTTTGATCTCCATTCACGTGGTCACCACAAGGTAGATATCTGGCCAGTTAGGTAGAAGTGTGTTTATGGTCATGTGCTTCCTCCATGTTTATTGATATTACCAAATGATATTGTAAACTTGTTAATCCATGTACCGGGTACTATTCTAATGTTAAGGGAACTCATCCCTATGGTTAGGTGTGTGCATGCTTCTCTCCTATATTCTATCCTCTTTGACTAACTCGTGTGTCCGGATACCGGGCCAGAAGCCCCCCTTATCACAATCAGGGCCCCCGATCGTTGACTGAAAACCGAATAACTACTAAATGTGTTATTACCCGTGTATGGTCAATCTAGGTCGGAATCTCCCGTAAGCTAAGCCATGTGTTAGCCTATATCCAGGCCGCATATCTCAGGGCCTACCCCCCCCTTCTTTACGACTACGTGCGGAGCCGAGTTGTAAACGCCATCTTGTTTGGGCCACGCCCGAACAGAGCCTCTCTACCCCGGGCTGTGGCTAGTTAGGCCACACCCACTCCTGGGCTCTGTAGCTCACACGCTCACACACATACACACACACACTACGCATAGCCACCTAGTCGCATAGCCACCTAGTCGCATAGCCACCTAGCCGCATAGCTATACCTAGCCGTAGCTACACATAGCCACGTGTAGCTGCCACACATAGACACACACACACACAACAAGCCTCACTATATCTTGTGTATGGTTGCATCTTGTGTATGGTTGTACCTTGTGTACGGTTATATCTCTTATAGGGTTATCTTGGGTGTAGTTACATCGTGTGTATGGTTATAGCTTTTATGTGGTTATCTGTGGTGTAGTTATCTTTTGGTTATCTATTGTATCGCAATAAATGAATGACTATGCTTAATCTTCTTTGCTAATAAATCTCCTTGTAATACAGCTGTTGTGGTTATTGTTTGGATGTTGAGTTGAAGCCAGCCTCTGTCGCGTAAAGACCTCCAAAGCCTTCACCATCCCTAGTTATTATGAATTAATTAATTATAATTCTACTTTACTAGTTTTGGTAAAAGATACGAGACTGACTCCATTGCTTAGTTATTGGTCCCTGATTCCAGGGTGGTGCCCCATTATTATTAATTCAGATGAATAGCTTTTTTAATTGAATAATTAATACTTTCCTAGGATGGTTATTCATTATGATAACTAACAGTGTGAGTCAGTGTTTCCCAACCTTTTTTGAGCCGCGGCACATTTTTTACATTTACAAAATCCTGGGGCACACCACCAACCAAAATGACACAAAATGACACTCTAACACAGTAAATATTAGATTAGATGACCTTTATTATAATACATATAGTTAATAATATAGTTTTTTAATGTATTTATACTTGGTGGGAAACCTGGGGCTGTTTCGACGAACACAAAATGGATATCCTGGCAGTAA
>OMOU01089652.1:0-12354 GCA_900312585.1 Malacocephalus occidentalis
ATGTGTCCTGGCTGTCTGTGGCGCCACTGTCGTTGGTGTTGGGGAGGTCCAAGTCGCTGTCCCGGTTGGAGATGCGGTCCAGCTCCGCCTGCACGTCACTCAGGCCCAACTTCGAACCTGCAGCGCACACACACGCACGCATGCACGCATGCACACACGCACGAGCTATCAGTAATACTAATTTGGAATGGTCCTTAAAAAAAAACAGTCATGCATCTGAGTGTGCATGCAAATATCTCTCACACACACGCGCGCACGCACGCGCACGCACACGCACACGCGCGCGCGCACACACACAAATATGGAAACCAGCGATGCACATGGAAGTTCACAATGCACGATGCAGGTTATCATGAGTTACAGATGCATGCAGAATGATGGGCAGAAGAGTTGATACGGGGGTGTGGGATCCATGCCATGTGTAAGAAGAACTGACTGAGACTATAGATGGACAGAAGAGAGATGGGTAGTTGTCATATTCAAATGGAGTCCGAGTAAAAACATATGAATTAGAGTGGCTCAAGGGTTGTCTTGGTAGATAAGAACCATGTTCCAAACTTCGGATTTAAACCCCCAATGCCACAGTTGTTCCCACGACATTGGCTTGGAAATGACCTTGGAACTGTGCCCACATATTGGTCTTAAACAGCGGGACCAATGTTTACAAACATTTGCCAAGATCAACCACAACTGGTCCCTTGTTGCCATGTCCCTAACATTGAATTACTGGTGTGTCTATGATTAATGATCAATGATTTAGTGTGTGTGATTGGCCTGGAAATTCCTAAAAGGTAATCACACAGAAAGGTCGGTCCTGTTGTTGAATACTTGGATGGGAAAACACAGTTACATACTTCATATCTGAAATACACCCAATCTTTGGTGAACCACCAGTAATGGTGAATACTGGATCGGCTTGGTTTGAACTGCTACCGGGTCATTTGACTTGCCATTTTAACTATGGTATTTACCTATTTTTGGTGCCAATTTCAGGGTTGTTACTCTTAAAGATAGAACATTTTTGGAATAGACAAAATGACCAAAAATAGACAAAATGCTAAAATGGATAAAAGTGGAGCTGGAGTCTTAGATGAGGTATTATGTAAGGCAGGAGGGCGGGGTCAAACGCGAATGCACATGATTGGATGATTGAACAACGCTCTCTCGCACACACCTTAACGTGGCCAGCATCCTCGGACTAGGCATTCACACACACACACGCGCATACATATAGGCAAGCACACACACATGAACAGACAGATTATGAAGGGTGTTAGAAATGACGTAGGACAACAGAGAGAGTGTCAACAATGATTAGAACAGTGGAGAGCCTACAGGAACACACTACAGGACGAGAGAGACCTCATCAATAATGAAATGAAAAGACAGGTGAAATTAAACAACAGACAGGAGAGGGAGGAAAACGAAGGAGGAGTAAATGCAAAATAAAGCAGGACAGCAGAAGACTATGGGGATGACGGAAAGATGCAGTGTCGATGTGGGAAGGTTTCTGAGGAGGGTGAACTGATTACATTGTGTGCAATACGTTTTCAAACCACAAGTTGGCGATAATGAACACACAGAGGTGAACAGAGAACCTACACTGAACAAAAATATAAAGACTTTAGTTTTTGCTCTAATTCTTCAAGAGTTGAAATCAAAGATCTAAGACTGTTTCTATGCACACAAAAGGCCCATTTGTCTCAACTTTGTTCACAAACTTGTTTAATAATTAGCGGACGGACAACCCCCGTCTTTATTGTCACGGTTCACACCATGCATGTACACCCATGCACGGCGGTCCTCCCAGTCCACCCCACACACACGCCCCCATAGGTGTCGCCGTGAAATTGTTCCTCCGCTTTTATCCCATCCATGGCCATCTTCCTCCGCGGTCAGGCCAGGAGCGGTGGGCAGCTAGTGCAACCGCCGCTGGTCAGGCGACGGTCTTCTTCCATGTTTTAATTTTTTATTTTTTTAGAGGGCTTATATATACAGTGTATATATATGGAGGAACCCCAGGGAGCAAGGGGAGAACATGGAAACTCCACACAGAAAGGGCTGTTCACGAAATCCCAGCACTGAAGACATGGGGAGAACCAACCATGTCCCAGGCGGGAATCGATCCCAGGACCTTCTAGCTGAGAGGCGACAGCGCTACTGACTGTGCCACCGTGCCCTTAAATCTGTGTTAGTGAGTACTTCTTTGCCAAGATAATCCATCCACCTGACAGGTGTGGCATATCAAGATGCTGATTAGACAGCATGATTATTGCACAGGTGTGACTTAAGCTGGTCACAATAAAAGGCCACTGTAAAATGTGCAGTTTTATCTTGAAAAGAGACATTTATTCGGCACTGAACTATGGATTTCACAGATATGCAGGGGGGGGTCATAAAACCAGTCAGTATTTGGTGTGACCATTTACCTCATGCAGTGCAACACATCTCCTTCATATGGAGTTGATCAGGTTGTTGATTGTGGCCTGTGGAATGTTGGTCCACACCTCTTCAATGGGTGTGCAAAATTGCTGGATATTGGCAGGAACTGGAACACGCTGTCGTATACGCCGATGCAGAGCATCAATGGGTGACATGTCTGGGGAGTATGGAGGCCATGTGAAAACAATTGTTGTGTTTACTGCTGTTTTCAGCTTCCAGAAATTGTGTACAGATCCTTGCAACATGGGGCCGTGCATTATCCTGCTGCAACATGAGGTGATGGTGGTGGATGAATGGCACAACAATGGGCCTCAGCAACTAGTCACAGTATCTCTGTGTATTCACAATGCCATCAATAAAATGCACCTGTGCTCGTTGTCCGTAGCATATGCCTGCCCATCCCATAACCCTACCGCCACCATGGGCCACTCTACACTGCGTGCGCAATTATTAGGCAAGTGAGTATTTTGACCATATCGTAATTTTTATGCATATTTTCCAACTCCAAGCTGTATAAACTTGAATGCCTATTGGATTTAAATATACCAGGTGATGTGCATTTGTGTAATGAGGGAGGGTGTGGCCTAAGGAGATCAACACCCTATATCAGGTGTATTAATAATTATTAGGCATCTTCTTTTCCTCAGGCAAAATGGGCCAGAAAAGAGATCTAACAGTTTCTGAAAAGTATTTCAGAGGGATGGGACGTGATCACAGAACCATCAAATGTTTTGTTGCAAATACCCAACAGGGTTGCAAGAAATGTGTTGAGAGAAAAAGACTCAAATTAACAGCCAACGATTTGAGAAGAATCAAACGTGAAGCTACCCGGAACCCATTATCTTCCAGTACTCATATTCCAGAACTGCAACCTACCAGGAGTGTCCAGAAGTACAAGGTGCTCAGAGACATGGCCATGGTACGAAAGACTGAAACCCGACCACCACTGAACAAGACATAGTTGAAACGTTAAGACTGGGCCAAGGAATATCTGAAGACAGATTTATTTTTCAAAGGTTTCATGGACTGATGAGATGAGAGTGACTGTTGATGGACCAGATGGATGGGCCCGTGGCTGGATCAGTAATGGGCATAGAGCTCCACTCCGACTCAGAAAATTACAGACAGTGTATTATGAAAGATGAGCAAGCTGGTCCTTTTCGGGTTGAAGATGGACTCAAACTCAACTCCCAAACCTACTGCCAGTTTCTAGAAGACACTTTCTTCAAGCAGTGGCATCTTTCAAGAAGACCATGATTTTTATGCAGGACAATGCTCCATCTCATGCATCAAAGTACTCCACTGCGTGGCTAGGCAGTAAAGGCCTTAAAGATATATGACCTTCCTCACCTGACCTAAACCCTATTGAGCACTTGTGGGCCCTTCTTAAACAAGAGATTTACAGTGAAGGAAAACGGTACACCTCTCTGAATAGTGTCTGGGAGGCTGTGGTTGCTGCTGCACAAAAAGTTGATCGTCAACAGATCAAGAAACTGATTTTTTTTGCCCCCCCAAAGAATCGCCACCTTATTGTGGTGGGGGGGTTTGGGTGCTTCGGTGACCCTGGGAGCTGTGTTGTGTGGGGCAATAGCCCCTGGTAGGGTCTCCCATGGCGAAGTGGTCCCAGGGGAAGGGTCAGCGATTCAAAGACCCTCATGAAAAGGCTGACAACAATCTATGTCACCTCGCCCGGATAAGGGAAACTGAGGCCCCCTTCGGGAGCCAGACCTGGGAGGGGAGCTCGTTGGCGAGTGTCTGGTGGCCGGGCCTAGATCCATGGGGCCCGGCTGGGCCAAGCCCGAAAAGACAATGAGGAGCCGCCTCCCTGTGGGCCCGCCACCTGCAGGGAGAGTCATTAGGATCGGGTGCTTTGTAAACCGGGTGGTAGGCAAAGGCGGGGTCCTGGTGTGCAGATCCCCGGCATCGCCGACTGGTTCTAGGGATGTGGAATGTCACCTCACTGGTGGGAAATGAGCCAGAGCTGGTGCGGGAGGTGGGGCGGTACCAACTAGATATGGTTGGGCTTACCTCCATGCACAGCACTGTGCGTGGAGGTAGGCGGGTGTGGGTACAAGTCCCCAGCTGAGCGCCGCTGTATTGGAGTTTTCCCCGGTGAACGAGAGGGTTGCCTCCAAGTGACTGCAAGTCGCTGCGGGGGGGAAGGCTCTTACTGCTGTGTGTGCTTATGCACCAAACAGCAGTTCAGAGTATGCAACCTTCTTGGAGTCCTTGGAGGGCATCCTGGAAAGGGTTCCATCCGGGCACTCCATAGTTCTACTGGGGGACTTCAATGTGCACGTGGGCAATGATGGAGGAACCTGGAGGGGGGTGATTGGGAGGAACGGCCTGCCCGATCTGAACCAGAGTGGCGCTTTGTTGTTGAACTTCTGTGCTAGTCATGGACTGGCCATAACAAACACCATGTTCGAACATAAGGTGGCTCATAAGTGTACCTGGTACCGGACCACCTTAAGCCAAAGGTCAATGATCGACTTTGTAGTCATATCAGCAGATCTGCGGCCGCATGTTTTGGACACTCGGGTGAAGAGAGGTGCAGAGCTGTCAACTGATCACCACCTGGTGGTGAGTTGGATCAAATGGCGGGGGAGGCTGCCGGACAGACCTAGTAAACACAAACGGGTAGTGAGGGTGAACGTCTGGTGGAAGCCCCGGTCCGTGGGGTCTTTAACGCTCACCTCCTGAAGAACTTCTGTTGTATCCCGGGGGAGGTTGGGGACATGAAATCCGAGTGGGCCATGTTCACAGTCTCCATTGCAGAGGCGGCGGCTAGAAGCTGTGGTCAGAAGGCTGTCGGTGCCTGTCGTGGCGGCAACCTAAGAACCCGCTGGTGGACACCAGCGGAGAAGGAAGCCATCAGGCTGAAGAAGGAGGCCTTTTGGGCTTGGTTGGCCCAGGGGTCTCCCAAAACAGCAGACAGGTACCGGGAGACCAGGAGGGCTGCAGCCTCAGTGGTCGCCAAAGCAAAAACCCGGGTGTGGGAGGAGTTCGGGGAGGCCATGGAGAAGGACTTTCGGGTGGCCTCAAAGAAGTTCTGGCAAACCGTTTGGCGACTCAGGAAGGGAAAGCAGGGCTTAGCTCAGGCTGTACTCAGTCGGGGATGAGAACTGCTGACCCAGACTGAGGATATTGTCGGGCGGTGGAAGGAACACTTTGAGGAACTCCTGAACCCAACCAACACGCCCTCTGGGTAAGAGGCAGAGTCCAAAGCCTCAGGGGAAGTCTCAACCATATCCTTGGAAGAGGTCGCTGAAGTAGTTAAACAGCTCTTCAGTAGCAAGGCGCCAGGAATGGATGAGATTTGCCCTGAGATGCTGAAGGCTCTGGACATTGTGGGGCCGTTAGTATGTGTCATTCGGTCCTTGTACAAACAAAGTGAGAGCTGTGTCCGTATTCTCGGCACAAAGTCAATCACATTCTCAGTGGGTGTTGGACTGCACCAAGGTTGCCCCTCGTCACCAATTCTGTTTGTGATTTTCATGGACAGAATCTCAAGGCGTAGCCAAGGAGAGTGTCCAGTTTGGGGACCTCAGAATTGCATCCCTGCTCTTTGCAGACGATGTAGTTCTGTTGGCAACATCAGATCGTGACCTCCAGCATGCACTGGGCCGGTTTGCAGCACAGTGTGAAGCAGTCGGGATGAGAGTCAGCACCTCCAAGTCTGAGGCCATGGTTCTCTGCCGGAAAATGATGGAGTGCTCCCTCTGGGTTGGGAGTGAGTTGCTGCCTCAAGCGAAGGAGTTGAAGGATCTAAGGGTCTTGTTCACGAGTGAGGGAAAAATGGCGCGGGAGATGGACAGACAGATTGGTGCGGCGTCTGCAGTAATGCGGGAGCTGTACCGGTCCGTAGTGGTGAACCCTCACCTATGGTCACGAGCTGTGGGTAGTGCCCAAAAGTACGAGATCGCAGATACAAGAGGCCGAAATGAGTTTCCTCCGGAGGATGGCTGGGCTCAGCCTTGGATATAGTTGAGGAGCTCAGACATCCGGAGGGAGCTTGGAGTAGAGCCGCTGCTCCTCCGCATCAAAAGGAGTCAACTGAAGTGGTTTGGGCATCTGATCACGATGCCTCCCGGGCGCTTCCCTTTAGAGGTTTTCCGGGCATGTCCGACTGGGAGGAGACCCCAAGGCAAACCCAGAACCCGCTGGAGGGATTATATATCTCATCTGGCCTGGGAACGCCTCGGGATCCCAAAGGAGGAGCTAGAGAGTGTTGCTGGGGAGAAGGAAGCCTGGAGAGCCCTGCTTAGCCTGCTGCCACCGCTGAAATGTGTATTTGTACATTTTGAGTTGTTTGTTTATTATTCTCACTTTAACAGATGAAAATAAACAAGTGAGATGGGAATATTTTTGTTTTTCATTGAGTTAATAATAATTCTGCACACTCATAGTTAGGGTTAGGGTTAGGGCTAACCCTAACCGAATAATTGTGCACACACAGATATTGTCTTAAGAAAGCCAAAACCTAAATATTCAGGTTTGAGTTTCATTAACATTTTGGATTGACCAAGAGCACTGTTGTTGTTCAATAACAAAATGAATCCTCAAAAATGCAACTTGCCTAATAATTGTGCACACAATGACATCAGTAAACCGCTCACCCACATGACGCCATACACAATTTACAGTGAAAACCGGGATTCATCTGTGAAGAGAACATTTCTCCAAAGTGCCAGACGCCATCGAAGGTGTGCACTTCCCCACTCAAGTCGGTTACGACGACGAACTGCAGTCAGGTCAAGACCCTAGTGAGGACGATGAGCATGCAGATGAGCTTCCCTGAGACGGTTTCTGACAGTTTGCGCAGGAATTCTTTGGTTATGCAAACCAATTGTTGCATCGGACAGCTGATGGCTGGTGGCTGGTCTCAGACAATCTTGCAGGTGAAGATGCCGGATGTGGCAGGTCTGGGCTGGCATGGTTACACATGGTCTGCGGTTGTGAGGCCGGTTGGATGTACTGCCAAATTCTCGGAAATTAATTTGGAGACGACTTATGGTAGAGAAATTAGAGAAACATTCAATTCACGGGCAACAGCTCTGGTGGACATTCCTCAAAACTTACGACATCTGTGGCATTGAGCTGTGTGATAAAACTGCACGTTTTAGAGTGGCCTTTTATTGTGACCAGCCTAACGCACACCTGTGTACTAATCATGCTGTCTAATCAGCATCTTGATATGCCACATCTATCAGGTGGATGGATTATCTCGGTAAAGGAGAAGTGCTCACTAACACAGATTTGAACAAGTTTGTGAACAACATTTTTGAAAGAAATTAAAAAAGTCTTTGAGCTTTGATTTTAATTCATGAAAAATTGGAGCAAAAACGAAAGTGTTTATAATTTTGTTCAGTGTAGAATGAACACCACTTTTGGTCAAGGTTACAAGCAGGACATGTCACATTTATTATCAATATTGACAGACAGCTAGAGTGAGTGTGAGAGTGTGAGAGTGTGAGATAGTGTGAGAGTGAGTGTTTGTGTTTGTTCTCCCTACCTGACTTGCGCACGGTCCCGGGGGTGTTGTTTGCGCTGCCCGGTGTGCCCGCACCCCCCGCGCCAGCCTTCTTGGTCAGCAGACTGTTGAAGAAGTTGGCCAGCACCCCCTCACTCGTCTGACCTGTTTTGTACACACGCACACACACTTCATTAAGCAGGGAAAAGTGGAGGAGGGTGGGGGGGTGGAGTGTCACAAGATTCCCTACCTGACTGCGGCATGGTGTTAGCTACGTTAGCCGCTGCCGATCGGTTGCTGGTCCGTGGCGAGCCACTGGGCGCCCTGGTGGCCGTGTCCTGGAGAACGAGGTCCGGTTGCAACGTTATGTTTGACAACTCTGGCTGCGATGATGTTAACATTTTCCCTGCGGTGTAGTTCTGGTGTTCGGTTTAAAAAGAAGAGTAAAAGACTCACCACTGGTCGCCCCGCACTGGCGGCTGGCTGTTTAGCAAGCAGGGACTGAAAATCAAAGCACACGAGCGTGTAAATGCTTGCGCACACAAAACACACACAACACACTGGTGTTGTACACGGAGGGCATACAACGGTGAACACCATTCAAACGTAACTATATACACACATATCGTAGATCTGAATGCAGTGGACATCGGAAATCTGTGTCAGTGCTTACCTGCAGTTTCACCAGAAACACCTGGTCGTCCTCAGCCTGTATCTCCTTCTCATGGACAAACTGAAAAAGAAAGTTATACACTTTTAAAATTTGAAAGTTTGACATTTGAAAATTTGAAATGAGAACATTTGAAATGTTTTACATTGAACAATTTGAAACATTTTACATTTGAAATTGTAACATTTTCATCACAAATACTCAATAATCCGAGTTGCCAACAATGAGGTAAATATATACAAAATGAATCACGATGACATTAAACACTTATTATAACAATATTAGACACTTATTAAAGTGTTTATTTCACAATTCTAAGCATATATTTTTGTGTGCCAATGGGAATGAACCAATGGTGGCCTGTACCTTTCTTACTGGCGGCTTGACTATTACTTCGTCAAAGCTGTCGTGGGCTTTAATGGTCTGGAAGTTCTCGTGGAGGATGGCGATCTTCTTCTCGTTGTCCCACCCGGATGGACTGCAGGGGGGTTAGGGTTAGGAGAGAGGGAAGGAGGGTTACATGGGCTGTGTTTATACCAGAATCCTCGTCAGTAGTACCAGTGAAATGCAATCATTCTCAATAAGCAGCTCCCCATAAAACACGTTTCCGAATAAAAACATTGTAAAATGTATGCCAAAATTAAACTCAGTCACGTGGGCTTTTGTTGTTGTTGTTGTTGTTGTTGCTGCTACATTTTGTTGTTACGCTGAGCTGTGTGTTCACTGCAGGGGTGCCTCTTCCTTTCCTGCTTAGCTTATACATCTCATTATTAGCCTCACCGTTAGCCTCAGTGCAGCAGGCAAGTGAATCAGTCAATGCAGCAGCAACAGTCTTCATTCTGTTGCCACTTGGATTCAAGTCATCCACAAGGTGACTTGCAGTGAATTATTACATTTTTCAGGTATGGCAGATGTTGTGGTTCGAACCCGGAACCTTCCAGCTGGCAATCAAGCTTCTAAATCAAGCTTCCTCTACCTCGTCTACCACCACCTCCTCCTGCTGCTCCTCCTCCTCTTCCTCCTCCCACCATTAAAGGCCGATTTACGCTTGGGTGGTCGAGACTTTTGAAAAGTGTCGACTGAAAAAAGTGTTGTTCAACACTTTTTTTCCATGTTGCATACCTGGAAAATGTTCTTGTGTCACGGACGTTGTCATATTTTGTTGCACGATGTGACTGGGTAGTTTTCTAACGTTGTTATGGATATTGTAGCTTTCACTTCATTGTTGGTATTTTGGTCTGTAACATAACTTAACTATAACTGTAATATGTCAATGTAAACCTGCAGAAAGACAGAGAACAGCTGGACAGATAGTCTGGTTACCCTGGAGATAACTGAACCTTTCGCGATGAGATGAGATGTTGTGCAACACTCGTTTCTGTCGAGCGGCACTTTTCAAAAGTGTGTCGCGCGCCCAAGCATAAATCAGCCTTAACCTGCTGACTGACTCAACTGCTCATCATACTACCTCTCATACTGCGACTTCTGTCTCAGCGGACAGCGGGCTTACATGAAGACGGCGTCTCGCTCTACCACCTGAGCAGGGCTGTGAAAGGGGAAGCCGTACAGTCTGTGGACCAGGTACTTGTACAACACGTCCAGATTCTTAATCTCCTTCACCGAGGTGTAGAGCAGAGATGCCCCGTCTGGCAGCGGCAGGTCAAGGACACCTCAAGAGTTCTTTTTGCACATGATCTCCTAAACCCTAACACTAACTTGTGTGTTTGTACACTTTTAATAGGACTTTAGCTTAGCATATCGTATGTTCTTAGACGTTGGTAATGCACGCACTTAAGAGCAGAAGTAATGCACTTCTGCTCTTATCCCAGCTATAATGTAGGCAACCTAGCAATTATGAAACTCTTTCAATTAACCTTGCAATTATGCAAGGTTAATCGAAAGAATCGAAAGTACCACAGTGATGTATTGCCGTCTCCTTCAAAAAATGTACTCTTTGTAAGTCGCTTTGGATAAAAGCATCTGCCAAATGCCCTAAATGTAGAAGAAGAAGAAGAAGATGAAGATGATGAAGAAGATGATGATGAAGATGAAGATGATGATCTCTCCCCCTCTCCCTATATATCCATTTCCCAGCTGTCCAAGCATCAATTACGGCAAACTTATAAAAGTCTCATAACTGTCTCTCCCCCTTTTGGTTTCAATTTCCTGGTGGGGGGAGAAAAAAAAAGCCTTCCTGAGAAGGATGGCATTTTAGTGCAGCGGAGACAAAATACCACCAGGCCACTCTAGTGCCCCCTCCCTACCTCCCATTAGCTCAAAAAGCTTGTGAGACAGGAATTCAAAGTCTGTTTCAATCTCCTTCACAACAAAGTGTTTCAGATGGGGTGCGAGACCAGGCACTGGCGGTAAAGGATACACTGCAGGCAGAAGCGTCTGATGTGAGACTGGATGAAGTCGAGGTGCTCGTCCCTGTAGTCATGCTCCTTCTCTAGCGTGCTGATGGCATCACACTGAGGGAGGAGGAAGGTTAACAGGAAGGTGTACTGCACCTCTACCTCATACCTACCAGACAACATAAAGAGAGTTCCATCAGTAGCTTAAGTAAAAGGGAAAAATCAGCTTAAAGCTACTCAAATTTGTAACCACTGACTATTTTTATTAATTTGTTTTGCTTAAATATCCTTGCTTTTTATTGTCTAACTACAGCTACACAGGGAGCTGACATGGGGTGTGTGTGCATGCGCGTGTGAAATTCTAGTTTCTAGTTTGTTTATTGCTGTTCTGTCACTGTTTGTATGTGGAAATAGTGACCTGCCGGGGGACTGCAGATGAAAATTTCGCCTTGGCTAACTCTGGTACAATGCATCAAATGGTAACATTTATATTTAATATTGTACATGGTCCCTTACAAATAAAAGAAAAATAAAAGAAAATAAATCATACAACAGTGTGTGTGCGCATGTGTATGTATGTATGTACCTTGGTGCAGACCACCACCATCGGGATGCCCAGGTTGTTTGTGAGTGTGTTGTCGCCCAGTGGTAGGAGCACACTCTCTTCCTCTTCACTCCGCCTCTGGGGGGCACCACTGTCCTCCCCGCTGCCCGGCTCTGTGTACTCCTGGAACTGCTTCACCACTATGTGTACATACGCACGCACGCACGCAGTGAATTAGGACGTAGCCAATGTTGGTGAAACTGCATGACCTACATTTGTCTTTGTGAAATCTATAGTCTATATGTCCGTCCGTCCATCCCTCTATCTCTCTATATCTGTAGCTGTTTGCACTACCACCAATTAATAAAATAAAATAAGTAACTTTGTAACTCTGGTTTTTCTATAGCGAACCAAAAAGGTTTGACAACGCGGTAAAATCATGGTGGTTTTTTTTTTAATTGTACGCTAGCACATGATGCTTCTGCGCCTCCCTTGAGGTGAGCAGCTTTAGCTATGAAAGCATTAGATTAAATGAATACTAAAAGTACTAAATGTCAAACAACTACGTCGACGGAGGAGGAGCGCTCCCGGACTCACGTCGGTGCTCCAGGTCCCGCAGCGTCTCCGGCGGCACACGCAGCTTGTCGATGTGTTCCCGCGCCACGGCTGCCCACTTCTGCAGGGAGTCCAGGGCATTCCAGGGCCGCGACATGTCCACCGTCACCATCAGCACTGAGTTGCCCACCGCGCTCACTGGCACCGCCACCCCCTGGAGGCCCTTGTGGTAGAGGTCGCCATCTAGCACCCAGGCGTTGCACCTGCTCTGGTCTGCGCACACACATGCACGCACGCACACGCACGCGCGCGCACA
>OMOU01089659.1:0-13160 GCA_900312585.1 Malacocephalus occidentalis
ATTGTTTGTGTTGATTTTTGTTTTTTTATATAGCGAACATTGACTTGTCAGTTGTAACTGAAGCTGTGTTACTACACTGCACACGTTTAGCCTGGTGTATTTGTGATGAGATCAATCAAGTACAGTCTTATGACCTTGCCAATACGTCATCAATGTCAAGAAAACATGTTTGTTAAAGTACGTTTACAATTCCCATGAACTGATTGTAAAACGTGCACATCTTGTCTTGTCGTGTCTGAAAGCGATTCCTCAAGTAAGCGTTGTGTAGTCCTCTCTCCTATGGTGGTGAGATTGACATTAAATACAATCGTATGAGGATTTTTTAAAACTCATTTACAACAGTCTTATGAAATTAAAGTCTTTTGAGATTTCTCAAGTTGTGTAGACAAGGCAACAGACCTTGTATTTACTTTCAATATGGGGCCTTGAATATGTAAGCATTCACACAGTTTGAATTACAGTCTGGTCATTTTATGCCAAAGGAAATGTGCGATACTTAGTGTTAATGTATAGTCACCGTTTACAACCCACGCAATTTGTCCACATATTTTAATGATAGCGATACAAAGTCCTTTAACTCCAATACATTGGACTAGGGTATGGAAAAACAAAACAATGACAAAGTCGAAGTCACTTGTCCTTGGACTTAAACAGTAGGATGAACGGAATGCTGTCCAACCGCTCTTATGAAGGAGACGACACTTTCATGTTCGGAAACCTCTTCTGGAGTTTGGCCGGCTGCTTCTTCTTATGGTCTGCCTTTCGGACTTGTGCCCGGAGATTCTTCTCCGTACGCAACCTATAGGACACAGGAAATGACAGAATAGTGACACTACGAATACAGACCGGACTATTGACCATTCACTGAGCAGACGCCTTCACCCAAAGAGCGAATTGATGTACATCTATTTAGGGAGCGGGTTGTGGGGTGATGCCTACAGGTAGACTGGACCCTGGGAATCAAACCCAGTACCTTTTGGCTGGGAGTCGAGTAACATTTTGCACATGATGGATTGAATACATTGAGCGCGCTGCATTATGGGTACTTTACCGCGTCCTTCTGCATGCCTACCTTATATGTGGCTCCACAAAGCGTGGCGTGTAGAACCTGCTCCTCTTGTACTTTGCATTCATATACCATGGAATGGCATACTCTCGGTGGCAATGCCTGGGGAGTCAAATATTCACAGAGGTCATTGAGGGCACTTGGTCCATGGTCTCTTAACATTCTGTTATTTGCTAAAGAGTGGAAAACGTGAGTATTATGGAGCCCGTCTATTTTTGGGTCCTCTGCCCCCTTAACATTTGAAAAAGTTTCCCAGAAAATGACATGCTATTTATAGCCAGCAGTCAATTATTTTGAAGCAGGTTTATATAAAAGAAACAAACCGAAAATGACAGCAAATGATGTATTTTCTAGGATCTATTACTTCGGAGAGCACAATACAACGAAGTTACAGCATCCAAAGCTGCTGCTAACCTATTAAAACTTAGGCTATGTATTTTTGACCAAGGGGAAAAACCGGGGAAAATTCTAGCGTAGCGTATAAAACAACATGAAACTGAAAGGTCTATTAGCATTCTTAAAAATGATAAGGGGGAACCCATCATGGATCCTGTTGCCATAAATGATAAATTCAGAGACTTTTATGAAAGACTCTACAGCTCTGAAGTAAACGCAGGGCTAATAGATCTTAGCTCAGATTAATTCCTAAACAATCTTAATTTCCCCCAAATAGAGAAATGTGAAAGGTCATCGCCGGGGGCAAACTTGACATTGGAAGAGATCTCGGTAGCAATGGGATGTATGAGTTCTGGAAAAGCAGCAGGTCCAGATGGTCTACCCATCGAACTCTATAAAAAATTTAAATCAAAACTTAGAACACGACTCCTCGAAATGTTTTCAGAACAGGGGGTACTTCCTCCCTCTCTGAGGGGTGCTCTGATTACCCTACTCCCGAAGCCTGGTAAACCTAACGACAAGTGTGAAAATATGAGACCAATCAAGCCTTTTGAACTCTGACCTGAAAATACTGTGCAAAATTTTGGCCAAAATTACCAGGCCTAATAATGGAAGACCAAAATGGCTTTATGATTGGCCGTCAGATGGTTCTCGCTTTTGGCATGGGACTCCAGTGCCCGTACACCCAAGTGTTTTCTTGCATAAGAAGCAGTAGGCTTCAAATGCATTGTTAGCGAGTGGCTTTCACCAAGCCCGGAATTAATTTTTTTCGAGCCAACTATCTTTACATTTGCATTTCCCCATGGCTGCAGAAAAAGAAAGAGACACGCGCCAATAACATGAAAGCTAATGATTTGCTGCAAGTAATTGCATGTGGGCTGCCGGGTTTTGTAGTCGTAATAGAGCGAATTATAGTTGGAGGAGCGAGAGACCGAACTACAACACGGAAATAATAAACCATTCTAAAGCGCTGCGGGAGCATTTCAGGTAGCGTTACATCAATGTGTAGGAAAATTAAGACCTGTTTGCAATTATTTAAGACCTAGAACAAATAATACAGCGAATTTAAGACTATTTAAGGCCTTACATTTTGATGTCGTAATTTTAGACTTTTTAAGACCCCGCGGAAACCCTGTAAATAAACCAGGACTACTTCATCAAGACAAATCACGCGTTCTTCATTCTTGCCCTTACCAAACAACTTTCCCAAACACGTTCCTCCTCCAATCAGCAGGCCTGGCGTGCTCCTGGCCTGTCTGCAGCAGACGCAGAGCAGTCTCCCGCTCCTCCACCACCATGTCCATCCTCTTCATGGAACGCTCGATCTGCCAGGGGGGGACAGAGCAGAATGGACCTGTTTACAAAGCTTCCCAGTTGATGCATGTTAGTCGCAGCTTAAGGTACCACAAAATGACATGGAAATCTGCACCAACACAGTCAAAGTCACCCGGCTGCATCAATAAATGACAATATTGATAAAACGGTGTGGCTGGAACCTATGGTGATCGCCTGAGATGATACATCCTCTACTTTTGAAAAGAAATACAATCCTTAATTTGACGTTTCACCTTTTCTAATCTGTCCGGACTTGGCATCCGAAGCACTTGACGTCTCGCCTCCTGCTCAATAGTAAGCAGCATGTTCTTTTCTTTCAGAAGCACGTACCTGGATTGAAGACATGTAAGAGAAGTGACTCATTAAACATGCCCAACCAAACGGTGCCATGTAGATTTTGAATGAGTACATCAAATACCGCACCAAAGTTTGTGTAGTTCTTCGTTGCTCTTTGATCTCAGAAGACTTACAGTCCACGCTGAACCTTAAACCAAACATATATACATTTTATTTATTTACTCACTCACTCACTCACTCAAACACAAAGTCAAGTCTAGGATTGTGTACAAACACAATGGCACGCATGACTGACATGCAATAGGATGTATACCTGACTTCACTGTTTCTTCTCCCCAGTTCTCAGGGAGGTCAAAGAATTCCTCCAGCCCCCTCCTGCTGACGGTAGTGTGCAGAGGACGACATTTGACAGGGAGGCCCATGTGACAAGCAGGAGCGGCGAGGAAAGCAGTCCGTCTGAGGGCGAGATGAAGACAAACAGTAATACATGTACGTGTGTAAGTATTATTATGTATTAGTCCAACCTTTGTACTCGTGTAGGCCATAGCACAACTGTATTCACCTGATTACTGAGTAGGATGACAATAAACCATACATTCACGTCTACTCAGCCATTGAAATGAGAGTCGAGGGCTGTCCGAAGATCATTACCTTAATGCAATAATTTAAAAAAATTACCTGGCGAGAAAAGATCCACATTTGTTTAAACAAATGCCTGTGCGTGGATAAGGTATCGTGGAAGATACCCTAACAACGTTTTGAAATTGTCTGCAGAGTGCTATAACACATCCTGCCGAGGTCGCCGCCATGTTTCCTCCTGCATGTATTACCCAGAATGCAACACGAACGATACTCGTAAACGATTGCCAATTCCAACCGATAATTCTAACACGCATTTCTGGCTCTTTCAATTTACATTCTATATATATTTTTTTTAATGTTTACATAAAAATTATAATAACTAAAATATATCAATCTAGTCTGACTTTTTAATGTGGGGATGTGCTTTTTTTTTCTCAATACATACACGTATATATATATATATTTTTTTAATCTTCTTTTTCTGCCTAGTTCCTACCTACTGTCGCCTGCCATGTCACAAGGGTTTCACTGTTCAGAATGGCCGTGATGTACAATAAAACAGTGACTGACTTTTGACAAAAACCTGTGGAGCAGTGACGCTTCCCCCCCAGCCAATAGGAAGGCTTGTTGTTGGACCGCGGCACTCGGCAGTGATGGTGGCGATGAGCATTCTCCGCTCTGCTGCTGCCTTTGCAGCCAGACTGAGTCCTCTTAAATCTGGAAATAATGTGTC
This sequence comes from Malacocephalus occidentalis, assembly GCA_900312585.1. Classification (NCBI taxonomy): domain Eukaryota; kingdom Metazoa; phylum Chordata; class Actinopteri; order Gadiformes; family Macrouridae; genus Malacocephalus; species Malacocephalus occidentalis. The sequence continues at coordinate 4,410 of OMOU01089659.1, forward strand.
GAATTTGCTCACCAGAACGGTTCGTAAAACGGAACAAGGTAACCGGCCGTGTGAATCTTTTCACTTGTAAAGAATGTACCTAAAAAGTGGTTATTTCTTGTTGTGACCTTGTGCTTCACTCGTTAGCTCCATGCTAACCAGTGGCGTTCAGTATCCAGTGTGCAGCCTTCATTCTCGGGTCAAATCCCTTAGTTGTTGAAGCGTTAACAATGTGCACAACCCTTCTTTGGTTACAATTACACGCTTTACTTGTTAAACTTCAATTTCACTTGTCCCACATCTGGTAGTGGCCGGTGCTTTGGTAAAAAGATACCAAAGCACTGGGCGATATAATGAAGAAATGACACACATGAAACCCAAATGAAAGTGATCGTCTGTGTTACTGAACCTTACACTGGCAAGATGTTGGATCCACCTTTGCATTGCAGTGGCAGTCCGCTGGGGCCATGAGAAGAGAATGTTCGTAGTCCAACCCAGCACCTTCTACGACAAAAGATTTCTGCAATTATTCGTGAGTCTTGCATCCTTTCATGCGATACCGCAAACTGAATTGCTCCTTGCTCATGCTTACTCCAAGTACTTAATAGCTCTACCCAATATTTGACATAATCTCTGAAATAGAATTATAATTAGCGGACACACCATGCACGGCGGCCCTCCCACCCCACACACACACACAGACGGTGGGCAGCTAGTGCAGCGCCTGGGGACCACCTCGTTCCAACCGCCACTGGTCAGGCGACGGTCTTCTTCCATGTTTTTAGAGGGGTTATATATACAGTGTATATATATGGAGGAACCCCAGGGGGGACAGTGAGAACATGGAAACTCCCCACAGAAAGGGCTGTTCACGAAATCCCAGCACTGAAGACATGGGGAGAACCAACCATGTCCCAGGCGGGAATCGAACCCAGGACCTTCTAGCTGTGAGGCGACAGCACTACCGACTGTGCCACTGTGCCCCATATGTTAACCACTATTTTCATTTTCAGAGATTTTATCTTCTCCTGACTGGAATTCCAGTGGCTGCCATCATCACATTTGTAAATGTGTTCATTGGTAAGTAAGACTGAATGAATATGAAATATAAATGAATGAATATCTGAAACTACTGATGTGCTAGTAGCAGAATTAGGCATTTCAAGCATTTCAAACAATCTACAGGAATAGATTCTGTTGCCACAATCCTTTTGAAATGTCTAACGTTCACAGAATGTGATCAGCTTTGGTTTCAAAGTCATCCATTTGGGCAATAATTGGGTTTAGTGGGCACCCTTCAACCACTCGGAAAATGAGAAGTGAACGAAACCTTTACTTCTTTATCAAAGGTGATGCAGAGCTGGTTGACATCCCAGAGGGCTATGAACCGGACTACTGGGAGTACTATCAGGTATGTAGCTTGCTCCTTCTCTGGCCACAGTTAGGTCTAGTACGTGGTGCCGGTTCTATCGGTAAATGCACAACATTCAGACATTCAATGCTGCACACGGTAAAAGTAATCAGTAGAATGGTGCTATTCTTTTGTTTGATTTTGGTTTAAATTTTCTCCGTACATGACCTGATCTTGTATTAGACCATGCACATGAAGATGCTGTGTTTTCAAGTATTGGGAGTAGTAGCACATGACCATCATATCATTGTTATATTGTTGTATTGATTTTGATAGTCGTTACATCTGCTGGTGTTTACTGTGTGATTTGCAGCATCCCATCACGCGGTTTATTGCACGGAACGTCTATGACAACCCAGCGAAAGACTATGAGAAGATGATGGCTGCTATCCATATGGAGAAGGAGAAAGTAGAGCATCGGTGGGTGTTTCCACTCAGTCACGAGTTGCATGAACCTAGACTGTTCATTTTATATGAATTTATATGAATTTTTGGTTGCACAGTAAAGGCTGATTTATGCTTGGGCGCTCAACACGTTTTTTTTGGTGGTTTTTTTCATGTCGCGCACCTGGATAATTTTCTTGTGTCACGGACGTCGTTATATTTTGTCGCGCAATGTGATTGGGTCGTTTTCTAACGTCACCATGGAGATTGTAGTTTTTGGTATTTTGGTTTGTAATGTAAATCTGCAGAAAGATGGAACGGCTGGAGGATAGTCTGGTTGCCATGGAGACGACTGAACATTTTGCCCGCGCATACATTGAAAACGTCGCGTGACACTTTCATTCCTGTCGAGCAACCCATTTCAGTAGTGTCGAGTGCCCAAGCGTTAATCAGCCTTAACTGTGATTAGTATACGAATGTATGAAAGGTGGCTTCTACTCCTTTTCAAGTCAAGTGTGTACACGTATGCATTGTGGAATTGGAGTCTGCGTTTCTATGACCACGCGGCCAGGGGAATAACCTCGACCATGTCGCCACTCGCAAAGGCGTCCTGGACAGACGATCAGTGTTGGATGCGCCCTCGCATGACATCAGTGCAGTAATGTTACACATCAACACGCATCTACTGGGCGCATCGGTTGTGCTTGGTTCAGGATTGTCTGCACAACAGAATGGGTGCAGATCAAAGTGGTATGAGGAACAGTTTGTTAACAGATGCTCGAGTAATCTACTGATACTTGGAATATTGTTATATGGAAAGCATTGCCTCATCGAACCTAATCTGGCACTGAGGCAGCCTCTGTAACTATGACAACCCGAGAGGAAACCGCCTTTCCAGACGAGTTATCTATCGATTGGTGCAGTAGCTATCTGCTTACCGTCATCGTCTCTGTTGGGTTTAACCTCCCTGCCAGCTGTCGCAGTATTTTAAGTGTGTAAATGGACAGTTAACTCAAATATTGGCTACTGGTATAGTGAGGAAGTTCACTGCAACTTCAGTCATGGGTGGAGTTGCAGTGATGTTGCTAGGCCTGCCTTATCAAAGACACATTTAATGCACTATGGACATGTCCTGCCGAAGCCCTTCATTATGGGTCATTGTGGACAACAAATCCACGGTGAAATCATGAAACAAATGAAACCTCACTGTCAAAAAGACTGTCCACTCGTCGCCATTCTCATAGCACCCTGTGTTCCACACAGACTTGCATAGTCCTTGATCGATGGTGTATACACCCGTTTCATGGTGTATCGATGGTGTATGCACCTGACTGTGTCCCATGACTTGGACCCAGTCAAATGATTACTTGTGTGCTGGGGGCTCTCAATTGAAAGCCTATCACCATTACTGAGGGTGCTTGTTGCTAGTAAGCCTGTCATCCATATTTCTGGCGGTGTGCTCTCTCCATAGACGGGCCTTCAAGGCGGCGAATCGCCAGATGAAATTAAGGGGTGACGGACCCTGGCACCAATTGCCGACCTTGGACAAGGGCCTCATCGACCACAAGCCCAAGTCAGCACCTGACTTTTAAACGCCACCTTCAATTGTTGTGGGGAAGCTCACTGTTTGTAAAAAATGTTCTTTTCAGCTTAAATAAAAATATCTATATGTACTGCGATTCTGTGATCTGTGCCTTTTTTTTCTCATTGTTCACTTGTTTTGTATGTGCGCTACTCGGCCACACGATGGCAGAATTGAGTAATAACGAATGGACAAAATACAGGTAGGCTATTGCTGTTATTGTGTTCCATGGGCTAAATAAAAAAATTATTATTACATTTGGGAAAATGTGGGGATTTATGAAACAACACATTTACTTTATTTATTTGTCTACAATACCAGGCCAATTCATGTTTTTAGGGGGGGGATTTCCCGCGCTGATAAATAGTAGTCCACTCATAATATGGCTTTAGTTTTGAGCTTTAACATAAGCCGGAAGACCACGTTTTTAGCCGAATTATATGTCAAACACATGGCCGATATTTGCACCGCGGAGCCCAGCGGAGTGGGCGGGGCCGCGGCGTGTTTTGAGCGTGTGGCGATACCGTGCACACGGTACTGGCCAATGCGATCCATGCGCAGGTAAAACATAATATATTGGATTTTTGGGGCTATTTTCGTTATTTGTTCAGAATTCAATGCAACCGTGAAAACGCTTTTTGTTGTCAGCGTGACATCCCCCCTTCGTTTACACGGAGGAATGTGGACACGGAGCACGTTATAAATAGCACCGTGGCTGCTCCTGCTGACAGCCCCGCTACTCTGGCGAGGCTCGGAGCATTGCGCTGCTCGGAGCAGGACTATGCGAACATGGCTGCAGATCTAGGAGAGCTGCTGGTCCCCTACATGCCCACCATCAGAGTCCCCAAAACAGGAGACAGGGTTTTCAAGAGCGAATGTGCCTTTTCCTACGACTCTCCAGTAAGTGTCCGTCCGTCTGCCCAGGTTGATTTGATCCATTAAATCAAACCAGTATGCTTGTCCGCCCTAACACGTGAATCGCTACGCAGTTCCGTGTGGCTGTGTCGACGAGTGAGATAAATAAATAAAGGGACATTGTTTTCCTCGCAAGGGGAACGCGTTACATTAAATTAACCCATTCACACCTGCGTGCACCCTCTCATTGATCGTATTGATGCCGATGGCTGTCTATGTATCGCTGTGACCTAAGGACGATGAAAATTCAATGTCCACGCGAATTAAGAAATCCATTACTTATCTCATCCGTTTACAGTAGGGAGGCACCGATACTCAATACTACTGGCAATACTGGCTGTATTTATGTATAGGCCTGATCAACTAGTATCGTCTACACATCTTACAACGTCATGATTTACCATTCACAACACAGTTAAGCCCAATTGTGCACAAAATTAACTTACTTCCTTCATATACGACAGGAAGATTAAGCTCTTGGTGGCCAATCATTCTACTAATTACAATTTCTGATTTGGCCTGATCACGTTAGAGCTGATATAGTAGATTACAGTAGATTATCACATGTACATGGTTGCGTGCTTATCTGTTGTCCAATTTCCACTCCTATCAGAACCTCAGTGTTTGGCCTGAGTTGTATGAATACTGTCCAGAATACACGAATAGGCCTGCATTGTATCCTGATTAATAATAATAATAATAATAATAATGGATGTAGCCCTACAACTAAATAGATTTGAAAGGTGACTCAGCTGTCTGGACTTTATCATGTCGCTCTGAGGAATGGTTTATTTTTACCCCTCTCTGTTGAAGCTCATGTGACACTTCGAGCCTCTTAAAGGGTTGTCACAGAGTTGTATTGGGCTTAGGCTACCCCAAACGTGAACGTAAGGTCAATAGCTTACATACCCACCTTTTTAAATCAATACTACCCAAAGCTGTGTCCCCTGCTTGACCCAAATGAATTAGGGTTTTAGCCATGGATTAGGTTTTGGTTATATACTCAACTCATTCAATGGTGTTGGATGATGATGATGAACTTGACTGGTTTTCGATACTATAAGGACATAGGGTGAGAGGACTGTATCAGTGCCGCCAGCAGATATAGCAAGTCAGGAGTTAGTAACCGTCTTTGTGTCCATCTACTGCATAGTTTAATCCTGGTATATCTACATGTTCTGTCGTAACAAATATATACACTTTAGCTTTTGAGAAACCCAAACCCTATTATTTAGCATTTTGGACAGTTGTTTACACCCTCAAATCAAGGTTGGCGTAAGTCGTCCCCACAAAAACACCCATTACGAATATTAAGAATATGCCAGTGCTGTGGCTGCTTGGAGTATGTTACTGTTATTAATGTTGTAGAGCATGATGCCTAACCCCTACGTGTGTGTGTGTGTGTGTGTGTGTGCGTGCGTGTGCGTGTGCGTGTGCGCGCGTCTGTATGTGTGCGTCGCAGGAGTCCGAGGGAGGCCTCTATGTGTGTATGAACACGTTCCTGGGCTTCGGCAGAGAGCACGTGGAAAGACATTACCGTAAAACGGGACAGAGCGTTTACATGCACCTCAAAAGACACGTGAAAGAGGTAAGGCTTCGTGGTCATTTTATTTGTTATTTATTCCTTCCTTCCATCCATCCATTCATCTGTTCTCGTCCACTTATCCGGGGCCAGGTCGCGGTGGCAGCCGGCTAAGCAGGGGCCCCCAGACTTTCTTCTCCCCAGCAACACTCTCTAGCTCAGGGGTGTCAAACATGCGGCAGGGGGCCGGACGCGGCCCGCAAGCTGACCCAATCCGGCCCGGGAGGCAATTTGATAAACCAGATTGATTTCTTCTTTCTTATGGATTTGTTCACTTTATCCACGATCACACACAGCATTTTCGGTTGTAGTTCCTACAAATATCCACTAAGCTGCATGAGACTGGTGGTGTGAAAGCTGCGTAGCACATATCATATAGTGCTTTTTAGTCTGGCCCCCCGCTAAGTAGCATTCAGTCTGTTACGGCCTTCACCCTCAAATGAGTTTGACTCCCCTGCTCTAGCTCCTCCAGCGGTCCCAGGCCAGATGAGATGTATAATCCTTGATTAGATTTTTATTTGACTGTATCCTCTTTGATTCATATTATTATTGTGGAACAAAGCAAAGATAATTAAATGCTCCTCAATAAAACCCAGTTTAGGAAATGACAGACGAGTATTAAAAAGGGCAAACTTTCTGTGCTTTCTTGTCCAGGGCAACATGCATTCATGCACTTCACAATCACCCGCCTACCGTAGTGTACTCTCGTTCTCAACGTTCTCAGACAGGTAGCCTTAAACCCTGGGCTCTCGACCAGCGCCTTGTAACGCAAGCAGCTTGTAAAACGTGTGTTAATGAATGTTTTGGAATGTGTTAAGAGCAACATGGCCTGGCCCTCAAGCTTTGAGATGCAACTTCCTGGGCTTAATTAAATGTCTTCCACTGGTGCTCTGTCAGCCGAAATCACTGTTGTGTGTACCAACAGTTACTTAACGCGTCCCTCTAACCTCCTTTTGTAAAGTTACCTCTACCTTTGTGGCTCTTCAAATGTGATTGAATTGGATTGTGGCTGGATGTATAGGCTATAGGTGTACAAAAGACAAAAGATAAAAAGAGGAAACCTATAGATTTTCTGGGAGCAAGATGATGATGAGGATAAGACCACATTGGATCCTCTTGATTTATAAGGTTCCCGATACAAAACACCTGTGTATAATTCGGCACTTTCCCCCCCCCAGTCTGTGCGAGAGCACACACCAGTAACACCAGGGGCCATGATCATTTCCAATAAGCCTCAATTTATCGGTCGATCGTGTAGAACAGAGCCACAAGCCGCTAGTATGTTTTCATTGATCGTGTCCCAGTGGCCTGCAAGATGGGCTGCCTCTCTGTAAGGAAGCTCCCGTTTGCCTGGCCGGATCTGGGCTAGAAACAGCTGGTCATGTCCAGCTCCCGTGTCTGCTCTCCCCCCCACCCTCACATGATATGACCTCTTGGGCTACAGTGTGTCAGCATACCCGGTCTATCTGTCTGTCTGTCTGGCGGTCAGGCTTTTTTCTTGTGAAAGGTGAACTAGTCAGTGGTATCTTGAGGGACTTCACCTCGTATCCATCTTGGTTGTAAACGCTAGCTGGGTGTGGGGAACTGGGTGAGGATTCCCCATTCAGTTCCCCCACACTTAGCTGATGTCTAAAACCAAGATGGGTGTTAGGTGCATAAAGCATATTCCTAGCATGCTAGGAAGTACCATTTGCTCTGTCTTGCCATTTTTAACTGCAACTTTACAATAAACTGGACTTAAACTGAACCACAACCTGTCTGTGTCCTTGGAGGAGCCCCAACCTAAAGGCACTAAAGGCACTCCAAAGGCATTGCTCCAATCGGTTATCAGTATCCTTTGTCAAAATGGCTTCCTTGTATTGATTCTGCTGAAGAGTAGGCCTATTAGAGTCACTGTTCCTACCGCTTCTGGAATCAATGTGTGTCGGTCTAGATAGCAATTGTTTACATTTGTGGCAGGTGTGCTCTCGATAAATGCTCTTCCGTACAAGGAAGTCATTTTGACAAACGATATTGCTGTTGTTTTTGTGAAGCCAAAGAGAGAACGGTAACGATGATTCGATCACCCAGACTGGAAGTGTTATTTACCTCTCAGGCGCTATGGACAAACCCTGGCTGGGACACCATTCAGAGAACTGTGCTGTCTGCCCCGTCCACTAATCCACCATCCCGAGTGTTGAATCCCTTCCTTCTAAGTGTTTCTGTGTCGTCGTCGTTGTTGTTGTTGTTGTCTGGGGCTCCCACTTGTCTTGTAACTTGACACTGACTCTCTAGAAGGTATTTGTTGCTAAATGACTTTAACACGGGGCACCCTGGACATGTGTTGGTGTCCCTCCTCAGGAGTTTGACACAAAGTAGGGCTAGATAAGAATGCATTTTCATGGAAATGTGACATGATTTCAGTGTATATTCTAATAGGCGTATGGATTGAATATTCTGTTCTCAACGTTTCATTCCGACACTGTTTCTTCTCAAGGTACTTGGTAGACCTGGGTAATGTGCCACAAGTCTATTGAAACATTTACAACATTTACCATTTTCTGTTTCCTGCAGAAAGCCACTGGTGCGGCGAGTGGTGCCATCCCCAGGAGAAGAAATGGGAAAGTGTTTCTTGGTGAGTAGTCTGGTCTCCTGTCTACAATACACCTTTTTCTGTCATGTTCTGTACTTCCATTGACACAGAGTCATGGAGACGGACGACAGTGTAGAGGTAAATCGTATCCCGTGTGTTGTTGTCCTAGTCTGGTCTGCTACTGTTGTCTCGTGAAGTTTTGCTCAGACGGCTAACTGCATTTCCTTGTACTCTGTGCAATGACAATAAAGTTGAACCTCATCTAATCAAAGAAAACGCTGTACGAGTGGCTGTGGCCTTTTAAGCCGACGTGAAATACACATTTG
>OMOU01089696.1:4296-14535 GCA_900312585.1 Malacocephalus occidentalis
AGAGATAAGAGAGAGAAGAGAGAGAGGACAGGAGAGAGAGAGAGAGAGAGAGAGAATATGATCTTAAATGATGTCTGACCTGCAAATGAATAATGAGCCAGCTCAGGGAAACATGAATTGGTATGTATGAGTGTGTTGACAGACAAAAGGCTTGTACCGCCTTCAACTCTGACATGAAAACAAACTCTCCCGGGACGGACACGAGGGGAGAAACCCAGCCCTTTATACCAAACCTATTTTATATTTAAACAGGCTTGGGTTTGCGATGGGGTCGAAGGAGACCTTCCCTGGGGAACTGATCAGTAGGAGATTACCTTATGCATGAGGAACCCAGCCCATGAGAATAAGTCCCCACCAAGTCCTTGAATATAATCATAACAGAGCGCCTGTTATTCTATAGGCTCCATCGCATTGTAAGTTGCTAGTTTGGGTGCACCCCACACACCTTCCTCAAAAGCCTCAGAACAAACGGTGCACACCACCACCCACGTACATACGTAAACACACACACACACACACACACACACACACACATTCGTGTACGGGACAACATAATGTGGGGAAGCTGAGTCGAGGTTCAGTGATTTTTGCACCATCATTCCTTTTGGAACATGGTCAAGCCCAAGGCAGAACATGACTGAAAGAGAGAAACAGAGACAGACAGAAAGAGGGCGAGATGGAAAGACATACACCGAAAGAGAATATAGGGTGCTTTCCTCCCATTGCGGAATGCTTTTATTGGCCATGTGGTCTTGAAGTCAACTAAAGCATAACGAAGGGAGTCTCATGACCATAACTATAAAAGCAGATCAATCTAAAACAATCACGTCTAAGGCTTCTGTCGTTGCATGTGAACGTATGTATGTGGGGATCTTTAGGCAGGCCCAATAATAAGCCTGAGCCTGTGTGTGTTCCCCTCTCAATGTATGCAGGCCCATTGCAATACTAGCTCTCAAGGAGTTTGCTCCCTTCCCCTGCTTCACACTTCAAAATCAAAATGTGGAGGAAATTGCTTTTCAAACAGACCATGCCATGCTCGTATTATGAACTATTTGGGCATATTGATTTTATGCCATATTCAAATAGTCGATCGAAATTTCAATCCAAAGCTGAGGTAGAAGTAACACCATTTAGGGTTCCAGGGTGCAATGGTCTGTATAACAAGATCATTTGGTGTTGACCCGGAGCATGAGTTGGAACTCATGAGTACCATCAGTACCATGCGTGGCACGCAAATCAGCACTGTGTACACGCGCATCACACACACACACACCTCAGCGCTGCTGCCGGCAGAAAAATAATTGTAGCAACAGTGAAATATATCTGCAAGAATACGTTTTTCCAACGAGCAACCTAATAAAACTGGAGTGCTGTGGCGTGCCAATCTCAGAGCTTCTCTGAATTAGTGCAGTTCTACGCCCGTTACTGATGGGGGGCTTTAACGTTTACACGCTTGTGATGCTCCATCAGGGCAGTCGCTCGATAGCTCGAGAGCTGTGTCCATGTGATTTGGAGGGGGGGGTTTAAATCGGAGACACAATTTGAACACAACAAATCCGTTAAGACGTTAATTCTTTTTTTTTAAATTACCCTGATACACGTGTCAACTCAACCTCAACCGTGGAGTCAAATAATTACATTGAAATGGGGGGGGCTCCTTTCATGGTCACTGCAGTATGCTCATCTGCCATCCGCCACACTTAGATCTGCTACCCTTATCATCTTACTGTCAACTTCATTATTCTGCCTACATAAATCACGCATCATTCTGTCCAAATCTTCTCCTCCACTGAAAATCCAAGACCTGACAACAGCACAAACTATGAGATGATTTGACAATTTGCAGCTTCACTGGCACTCGTACTGCCGAGTCAGACAATATCTGGAGGTCTGCTACCCCCAAACGGCCTGCCCAAGCAATTCTATGCATGAATAGTCCCAGGGGCTGTTCACGTGCACGCCATTAACCACATTGTACCAACTTAAAAAAAACGATGACACTGCACCGCATGATTGAGCGGACCATATTGAAAACTGGCAGGGCAGGGGGGGTCCTCTGGCCAGAGCTCCCGGTTTGTCTGGATTGGAGAGGTGCTCTCCCAGTCTCTTTGACTGTAGAGCTGAATTGCTCTTGGACATGGTGGGGGTGCTCAGTGCACCTCTGTACAAACCTCGGTTTCCTCTGGGGCAGCAATCGGGAAATGACCATATGTGAGGAGTGGGGTTAAGGTCTGCTCTCTGTAGCCCCTCTACACATGGAGTTAACCCAGGCACCAGCACATTACAGTAGTCTATTCAAGAACCACAACAGGGAATGAAGGTAATGAAGACCATCATTTTGCCAGTGTCGATGAAGAACGACTACATGTGTAATAACATTTCTGCTGCTGATCTCATCTGACATGAAGCTATAGAAAATATAGACGTTTAAACCAATAGAGACAAAGCCTGGTTTGAACGCATCGCCACAGGGGAGAACTGGGCTGAGACAGACCATTTTACTGCAAAAGTTCAAATGAATCCATTTTCCTTTGTCATGTGCGAGAGCTGGAAGGAATGAAGGAAAACATTTCCATAAAATAGCTCAGACTGTTTTTCTCCTGCACATAACAATTGTATGACTAGCATAGCCAACGAGTGATGCCAAAGTCTTTTCCGAGACTTTTCTGTCATTTTCTGTAGAAATAAATGCAAGGCAGAGACAGAAAACACATACAATACCTAGAACTACATTCACTACTGCCATTGTGCAACTTGCCAACCAAACCACCACCACCACACACAGACACATTGGTATGCAACTTTATGCTGGTTTTCCAGAAACAATGGAACATTCATATTTCCTTCACTTGTTTGAGGAAAGACACAGATACACACAGACACGGTGTGGGAGACTACAATAACCTCCCACGCGTTCCTCTTTCAAACAGCACTTCTCATCTGCACTCTGCCCTTCCTGCTCTTCACCAGGTGTTGGGCATGAGCAGCATGTTCAAGTGTTGAGGAGCGATTTGCCCAAAACCTCACACGTGGCTCAGGGTGGGCGATTTCATCAAACACATTGTGACTTCGACTTGTTCTCCTCCACTGTTGACTTCCTCCACTTCCTCTAAAACTCAATGTATCTCCCCATTATGTGTACCACTCATCCTTTGCCTCTCCTGGATTTTTAACAAAAGAGCACCATTTTGATCCCCCCCCCCTCTCTTGTATCGCTTATCTGACTCATCTGCTAATAATAAGCTCTCCTCCGACCCATCACCTTCTGTACTCCTTGTCACTTTAGCTTGTTTAAAGGCGTTTTTGGATTAAAATTAATCCTTTCAATTAACTGATTAAGCAATAGATATAATCGTTTGTGGCAGACCTACTTGTGTTGTGAAACAATCGCGGTCCGCATCATCAACTCCGTTTCCCCGGAAAAGTTGGACCATTGGACCGGAAAAGTTGGACCTTTTTCCAAAACCGGATGAGTGGAAGAATATGAATCCTCCGAAAACATTTGACATGAATAATGCATAATAACGGATAATAATATGCTTATACTTTTATTACACAATAGCTCAAATGTGACGGGTCCCCTTAAGATTGAAGGAGAGATTCAAGGGTTATATCAATTGATCTGAGACAGCTTTGGGGATATATCTTAAATCCTAAAGAGACAGATATTGAAGAAAATCAATGTCTTCTCAGGTGGACTTAAAGTAATAATTGTAGTGAGAATTTGTTATCGATGTCTGTATGGAAATTCTCTGCCCGTCTTGATCTCCCCTATGGATGTTAGACCTTCCAGTAATCTCCAGAATGAATTCCCAGATCCAGACAGGTGTTTTGTTCAAGGTTTACTTAAAAAGGTTACCACAGTAAATTGAGGTGGCAAGGTCGGAGCAGTGTTCTGCTTCTAGGTCACCCTATGGAGCCGGAAACTCAAATAAAACTGATAGCAACTATATCCTATTTCAGTTTCCTTATCCTTATCGATTAATGCTGAAGAGTACCCAACACCCACAGTACCCCACCAGGCACTGCGGGTATGGTTGGGGAAGACCAGTCCACATGTAACGAGAGGTTCTAGTTGCAGCACTAAAAGTGCTTTGGTATGCTAAACATCAGAGAAGGAAAAACGTGCATCCCTTTGTACACACTCACCCTCTGTTCCCATTTCTCTCTCTCTCCCCCGTATTCACACTTCCACTCACCCCTTTGCTTCAGCTCACCCCTATGTACTTTCCAACTGAATTGAAATCACCATGGTTCAGAGAGAGCTAGATAGAGGACAGACGACATTTTCTTTTGCCTCCGCACGCTGGCTCTCAGGGTCCCAGTGTCACAGTCAGTTCTGTTTACCTGTTATTATTTACCTTCCCCCCTGCTTGTCTTTCTTGTGTTCTTTTCCTGTCGGCCATGTTTGTAGTTGTCTGTCATTTTTGTAGTCTGCGCTGTTCTGTTTCCCTGCCCTTGATTGTTGTCAGCTGTTGTCAATTCCCTCGTTAGTCTCCCTACTTAAGTCTACCCCAGTCCTGTGTTCCTTTCTGATCCTACTGTGTGGTAGCGTCGTGAGTACCCTGCCTGCCTGTTACCTGCCCACCCGTTACCTGTTACCTGCCTGTTACCTGTTACCTGCTACCCTGCTACCTGCCCACCTGTTACCTGTCTGTCCCAGCCTTTTCAAGTACACGTGCTTCCCGCATTTAGGTCCTTCCCCCCCACCTACACAAGCCAGCGTGACACCCAGTGTCCGGTAACCAATGACAAATGTGTCCTCTCACCGTCCCTAACCAATGAGTCTCTTCAACTCAATGTCTTTAACCAATGACAGTCGTGTCCTCACCGTCCCCTACCAATGAGTCGTGTCCTCCCACTGTCCCTAACTAATGACAGTCGTGTCCTCCCACTGTCCCTAACCAATGACAGTCGTGTCTTCCCACTGTCCTTAACCAATGACAGTCGTGTCCTCCCACTGTCCCCTACCAATGACACTCATGTCCTCCCACTGTCCCTAACCAATGACACTCATGTCCTCCCGCTGTCCCTAACCAATGACAGTCGTGTCCTCCCACTGTCCCTAACCAATGACAGTCGTGTCCTCCCACTGTCCCTAACCAATGACAATCGTGTCCTCTCACTGTCCCTAACCAATGACAGTCATGTCCTCCCACTGTCCCCTACCAATGACAGTCGTGTCCTCCCACTGTCCCCTACCAATGACAGTCGTGTCCTCCCACTGTCCACTACCAATGACAGTCGTGTCCTCCCACTGTCCACTACCAATGCCAGTCGTGTCCTCCCACTCTCCCCTACCAATGCTTCTTCTGTCAAACTTTCCTTCCCCCTCGCCCCCAGTCCATTTCCTTTTTTCTGCATTGTTATTTACTTTTTCACTCCAACATATGAGTCAATCTCTATCTCTCTTTCTCACTCACTGTTCACTGTCTCCAGCAGGTTATTTCACCTCCGGGATCCAATCTGGCTGTGATTGATCCTCTCATCTCTTCTGCATTAGAGTGTGAGGGCAACCGGCCGCTTTTAACAATGGCAATAAAACAGATGACGTAAACGAAGCACAGCCGCATAATCAGAGGTGCTGATATAACTTAATGGAGAGGCACATCTCACAGTTCCCTGCTCTCATCCACCTCACATACAGAGACTGGCCAAAAAAAAACAACTCTCTCTGTCTCCATCGCTCACACACACAAGCAAACACGCACACAGACTCTCACACACACACACACACACACAAACAGAGCTAATGGAATTAAAGTTTGGCAAGATCAATTTAAAAGGTGATTTATTTCAGAATAAGACCAATGGATTTCCATCTAATGCATCACATTTTCTTTTCTATTAAACCAATTTGCACAGGTCTTTATTCAGTACTGTCAAACATCAGCCCGACCCCGATGCAAGCACGCACACCCACACACGCACCCACACACACACACACACACACGCAGCTGACTGGCAGTAGTAGATTTGGACAGAAGCAGTGATGCCGTGTGCTGGAGCTCCAATTCTCCAGCCTCTGCGCATTCACTCATCAGAGGCTCTTGCAATTCATTTCACTCACTGGCAGCGTTTCCCATATACACACACAGCAGCGGCGCCACACCGCTGCTATGTGTGTATAGGGGGTATCACACAATAACGTTACAGTGACCGTGAGGATGAACCAAGGAAACATACAGTATGTGTTCTGCACCTTTTCTGCCAGGAGGCGGGCCTCACTATGCACGAGGTCCGTGGCGTGCGACTGACAGATTCCCTCACAGATAGGCTAGTTATCTGTCATAAATGTTATTTTCATATATTACCAAATAAGGTTACATTCAGTGGCCAATGTGTATCTGTTGTGTGTCTGGTCAATTTTACAGCGGCTATGTGTTATCAAGACCCAGTTCTGTAAGTACCCGGTTACAAATCAATAGCTTATTGATACTGCTATCAATAAGCTCTCTTGTGAGCCACGCAAGACAGAGGGAGGCACGCATTCACTTTCACAACTCAGTCTGACAGATTGTCAATCATGTTGATAGTTGGAATGTTTTTACGAAGAAAGAAAAAAATAAATAAAATATATATATATACATATAAATAAATAATGATATACAACTGTAATTGTTAATGTGTAATTTACATAACATGGCATAATCCAGATTAATATACATCAGAAATATATCAAACTCAACTTCACCAGCATGACTATGCAACAACATTGGCCTATTTGAAAATGACACATTATTTAAACCATTATCACAAAAAAATGTTTTGTTGTTATATGCAAAATTAGGGATATTTCACAGTGGAATGAATCATACTTCTAAAATCAGGGTCTTTTAAATCCTACTTGAATGACCATCCATAAATCAAACAACCTGTATCTTTCTAACAGAGGAGTATGCATCTGTGTGTCCAAGCGGTCCTTGTGCATGTGTGTCTATTTGTGTCTCTGTGTGCCTTTGGGTGTGCATGTGCATCCTGGTACCTCTCAAACTGAATAACAATATCATAAAGCACTTCTTTAGCCCGCAGGTAGCCAGCAGCGCTAACTACTGTACACTCAGATTGATTTGGCCAATCGTTGTAACAGCTGCTCATTTCGGAGGAACCAGTAACTACTACTACTGTGGAGGCTGGCCCAGAGCTGCTCGGAAAGAGCTGCTCGCAAGAGCCGCCGGCAGTGTCCTATTCCTGACCCCCCACAAGGAGAGAGTCTGAGTCAAAGGCAGAAGGGGATGGGCAGTGGGCAACACTTTATATTTCTCTCTCTTTCTCCCCTTGAATGAACCCGTACAGTGAACCATTCTAAACTTGGCAGGAATGCAGTGTGTACTGCATACGGTCTCAGCGGTGAATAAACTAAAGCTGAAATGAAAACACTGCATCGTTGCTTACCACAATGCGGAAAGAGCTGAAAGAACACAATTCCCATCGCCTCCTAGCTGAATGACGCCTAAAAAGGACACTCATAAATGGAACCATGATTTCACAATCTGCCAATGGTCACGACATGGGTGGATGGTAAATAGACTGTCCAAGACAGATCACCAGAAGACTCCACCAGTTAGAATGCTACAATGTTATAATGCCAATCGGCTCTCACAATCAGTCTCTTCGATGCTACACAGGTTAATCATAAAGGTGTAGTGTTACGGCTCAACTTCACTGATTTTCATATTTTTATTTATTTCAGAATAAGACCAATGGATTTCTATCTAATGCATCACATTTTCTTTTCTATTAAACCAATTTGCACAGGTCTTTCAGTACTGTCAAACGTCAGCCCGACCCCGATGCAAGCACGCACACGCACGCACGCACCCACCCACCCACACCCACACCCACCCACACGCAGCTGACTGGCAGTAGTAGATTTGGACAGAAGCAGTGATGCCGTGTGCTGGAGCTCCAATTCTCCAGCCTCTGCACATTCACTCATCAGAGGCTCTTGCAATTCATTTCACTCACTGGCAGCGTTTCCCATATACACACACAGCAGCGGCGCCACACCGCTGCTGAGAAGAGAGGAAAAGAGGCGTGCGACTGACAAGATTCCCTCACAGATAGGCTAGTTATCTGTAGGAAAGAATTCGTCATGAATGTTATTTTCATATATTACCAAATAAGGTTACATTCAGTGGCCAATGTTTATCTGTTGTTTCTCGTCAATTTTACAGCGGCTAAATGTTGTAAAAGTACCCACAACGTTTGTGTTTACACTGCCTTGCTAATTTTCTCAACCTTCATGGCTTTCCCAGATATACACTGTCTGAACACACGCCCAAAGATTCAATTTGAAGTCTTGTTTAGTTTCTTCTGTTAGTTTCTTCTCTATTTCTCAGTCATCACATGCCCGTGACATGATGGATCTGACAATTTGGAACAGGTACAGATTCTAATTATTGTGATTTAATACAGTTTTGTTATCATATTTTTTTCATCATGTTGTTGAAAGAGGATCAATGTACATCTGTCTACCAATAGCATGCATAATTAGACACACTGAGTCACTGCCTCTCCGGCAACAGATACCTTCACAAAGACTCTCATCTGTTCAGCGACCCATTTTATCCCTTTTTGCTCACATGATTTTGCCTGCTCTAGTTCTCCAGCTTCAATGCAAGCTGAGAAGCAGCTTAACATGCAGAACATTGTCAATCAATTATAACGGGAAAATAGATTTAGGGGGAATATCTTCTTCTTCCATTACTGTTTGCACCCACGTCATGACTTATTGCCTTTTATAAGACAACTATGCACAATTGAGCAATCACTTAACACGCTCTTCATGCAATGTCTCATTAAGGGAGACCAATATTTTAAGAATGGCGTTGAAAACACACAAATGTGTGTGCATGTGTGAATGATGAAGTCTTTCCAACTCATCCACCAGTCAGTCTGTGTATCACCACGACACCAGGTTAGTCAGGCAGTATGAAAACAGCTAGGATTAGCCATCGGTCTCTCTCTGTGTCTCTAAAATACAGAAAACTAGTGTATATTACAATCATAATTTTACATTAATATGTCAACACAGCGTTTATGGGTATCCTCTTGGGGTTCTGAACAAGTGATCTTTACTGTTTATGGCAGCTAGAGGAAAAGGCACCAGGAAGCCAATGCTGATAAGAGATGAAGAAGGATGAAAGCAAACTTATTCCATCTGAAGTTCTTTGACAGGCACATGACATTGAAACATGCAGTGGCTTTTGACAACCTCTGCATAAACAAACGAGTTTGCGCCGACCAAACTTCTGCAGAAACCCTTGAGTTTCTTTCTCCGGTTGTGTGGCGTCTTCAAACACAGCGTAGCACAATTTAGCTGTTGTACGATTAACTCTTATATCACCACACAGGAGTGTTGGTTGCTCACTAAATTAATGACATGTATTCAGGCCAGGGGTGCAGTGTTTTACACCTGTGATATAACTGGCCTATTACACAGGAGGTTGCACACCACACACATACACAAAAAAATTGTTTTATCGCACTGTTGTTCTTTTTAATTAATCCTCTTTTACTGATTTTACTCAACAAATGCATGTTTCCATGTGTAATTGAGTCAGTTGCGTTATTTTAACAAAATAATGTGCTTTGGCAGATTGACTCAATGGATGTGTGTTAAATCAATGCAACGTTGTTGAGTAGCATGACAGTAAATTGTCCCGCTATTGACGCCGAACATTCGCAAAGTACAACGCCACAAAGAAGGAACGTCCCTTTGAAATGCCGCGAAGAAAACATTTTTGGTGGCATAATGTACATCATTTTATAGACTTCTTAATAGGACTGGTTGTTAAAGATCCCTAAATATCAGCACAACAATTGAATGGGGTTGGAGATGTTCTCTTGGGCGGGGTGGAATTAGGCGTCGATCATGTGGTGCCACCAGCACGACACATCGTCAGTTGTGTGCCGCAACGTCATTGGGTGTTTCGGCCACAAAACACCCTCTGCCGAGGTTGGCCCACCACAGGCTGATCAGACCTGGGTGTGTGTCTCACGGTGGCACCGCGTGGTCATTTGGCAGCCCGTGTTACGTCCCTACGTTTCAGCCATAGCCAGTGACTGCTCCGTTCCGCTGCAGTGGCAAGTTCTTTGATTGCCTTCCGTTGGGCCTGCTCTCTGATCCCTACTTCCTTCAGGAGCCTTGTGGTGGACCTGGCTACAAAGCCTCTGCAGCCTACCTCCACTGGCCACACCTTCACGTTCCAGCCCCGCCCCTCTGCTTCAGCTGCT
>OMOU01089815.1:1529-13804 GCA_900312585.1 Malacocephalus occidentalis
CATCACTAGGATCTACATACACAGCGGCGTGGACATGAATGTGTCCACACATCATGCATGTGCGTTGTGAGTGTGTGTGTGTGTGTGTGTGTGTGTGTGTGTGTGTGTGCGTGTGTGTGCGTGTGTGTGCACGTTCATTTGTTTACAGAACAGCATATTGGAAAGCTATTATGAATCTATCGAGTGGGGGTCAGCGGTGAATCACAGCAGAGGTTAAAGGGTAAACAGGCTGGGCCATCTGTGGGAGCCTAGAGCAAAGCCACGGGGTGTGTACCAGGCTATACCTCAATACCACATGATGTGTGTGTCTGTGTCTGCATCACATCACTTAGCATCACTGCTCATCAAACACACTCTTATGCAACGTAATGCAATGATAAGTGTGTAGAGCTGGTTTGATCTAGTGCAGTATTAAACTGAACACACTGTTATTATCTCAGAACTAGCCTGATCTAATGCAAAACCATGTGAACAAGCAACATAGAATAATAAAATAGAACACAATCTGAAAATGATTTATATGTTGTACTGTGTGTTTTTTTGCCGTCTGAAATCGTTTAGCAAGACCACAAGAAAAAGCTTTGGCTAAATGCTGTGCTGAAACCACATCTGATGCTTCTACCATCGCACACACACACACACAAATGCACATACACACACATGCACACACACACACGCGCACACACGCACACGCGCACACACGCACACACACACACACATGCACACACACATGCACACATGCACGCACACACACTCACACATGCACACACACACGCACACACACATGCACACACACACACACACACACACACAACTTGAGGCCTGATGCATCACAGTGAGTTCATGCCCTCTGGTATAAATGTCATCTAAGGCCTTGTCTCTAAGGTCACGACATTAATAACAAACGTCTAGTGGGTGACTTCCTCATGAGTCACATGATCTGAAGCACACAACACAAGTCATTTGATCCCCCCCCCCACCCCCCATGTTCTTCATCTCATTGCATGCAAAAATGAACAGGTGCGATCACTGGGCGCCTTCCGTTTATATTCAAACATTCATCACTCATCAGCCAATGGGACGCTGGCTGGCCATGGCAGCATCTTCAGCCTGGCCCCTCCTGCGCTGCCCCGGCAACACTGGGGGGAGCGGCAACACATCTGGTCGTGAGGGGTGGAGCCTTTTCAACATGACCCCTGTGTGCCAAGCGTCACGACCCCTACAGCACGGTGCGGGACACGCGCTTGGTGCACAAAATACTAAACATCACACACACACAAGCATGCACAGACACACACACTAACACACACACACACACACACACTTATTATTGTCCTCTCTCTCCCTCTCTCCCTCTCTCTCTCCCTCTCTATCTCTCTCTCTGGTGTGTGGTTAGAGAGAGTGATGCGCTGCATTAGTTCCCATCCAGGTGGATCTCATAAAAGTACTTCTTTTTAAACAGCGTGGCCATTCTGTCTCTTCTCCCTCCAGGCCAAGCACAGTGTACATTATGAGTTTTCTTGTATCTTTTATCTTCTTTTGTCTATCTTTTGATCATGTTACAATGGCAACAATATTGGAATGTTTTTTTCGTTTTTCGTTTCTTCTCTTTGTGTATAATAGTTATGCCCAACAAAAGCAAGTCAGGTGAGTGCTCTCCTGTTCCATACGGACATGTGGCTGAGCGTTGTCAGTCTCTAGCCCTGCTAGCGTCTTATCATGTCGCTCTTTAGTTCTAAAGGTTCTCAACAGGTGATTTTTCTCACCAGACTTTGTTCTTACCTCATTGTGCTGCATTAGCAACAATACATTCACAAACAAGGCTTTTGTTTGTGTGTTTGTTTGTGCCACAGCGGGAGCACAACATGCAGCGGTCCTGTCCAGAGTCACGCTGATGTTATGTCTGCAAACCGTCCTGCAGTGAAGGACTTGGTTTGAGGATGTAGGAATGGTTGTATGTAGGAATGGTTTATCACATCATGAAGACCCTCATGGTTCCAAACATCACTCCCTGGTCAAGAGCTCAGAGGGCACATATGGGGTTCACTTTGGACTTACCGTTTTGGACTTACTGATTGATTGTCAAGGGAGTGTGATGCGGGAGGGTGCGTCTGCTGTCAACGCCTAAACAATACTGCCCTCTGCTGCTTTCCGGTGGAATCACTGCGCGCGCTACTGTTTTGCAGTATTAGTTTATAAAACTGTATTTTCATGTTTGTTGCAATTAATTAAATTAAGTTGTGAGGTGACATTACAAAATTACTTTAAATTTGTTTGCCAAATTTCTTTCCAAAGGCAACCCAATACTACTGCAGCTCCAGGAAGACTCCAGGAAACATGTGTCACAATCATACATGACGATAATAATAGCATGGAAATAGCACAACAATATCATTAATGCAAACGTAATGTTTCATGTTTATGGTATACGTGGAAGAGAGTCAAATTTGAATTATGACATAGAAAATAAAATATGCCTCTGATGTTTCCTGTGTGCTGTCCCAGTTGGCTGTCAAGTGGATACTGACAGGACGTATTGTACTGCAGACATATCCCTATGTATATCCTATACACATATACAGTATATAGACTATATATACAGAATATGTTTGTAATCTAGAATGTATACAAGGAGGCAGGGCAGATAACCGTAATAGCTAATAGCCAAATAGATGAATCGATAAATAAACACACACATACACACACACACACATACACACACACACCTGTGTGTCTTCCTATAATAACCTGCTAGCATAACTCAGCCACTCTAGAGCCCATGAGAGTCCTGCATCATTCCCCTGCAGCCAGAAGTGACAAGGCGCTAAGCTATGTTCCATGTCTATATAGTAGACTAACATAGTACACTACTGTGAACAGGATTTCATTTCAAATATATATAGATATTCAATGCAGGGATGAAAAATTCCCATTCTAGAACTTGCTAAAGCATTGTAGACTGCATAGTCTATCTTTGGTATTCATGGCCAGACAGGTAGACAGACAGACACACAACAGATTGAAATGAGTGCATACTAAAGTGCATGCTAAAAACATACACTATAGTATCTGCTATAGTGTACCATCTGCACCACTAATGATACAGCTTCTGTTATGTCGAGGGATGCCTTCTGCTTTGCAGAGGTAGGAGACACTGTCCTCAAAACTCAGAAACCCTGAGGCAACCAACCCATCGGATGTGATTTTGAAACTCAACTCAAGTGTCTACCTCTTCTATACTTTTTTAATATGATTGTGAAGTTACATTTCTGCAGGAGCAGCAAAGAGGAAGAAAGGAGTAGCGGCTCAGGTGGAAATCCACCAAGAAAGCGAGCTGGGACTCTTGTTCTGATGGTTATTTCCACGGTGGAATGGAGAGAGCAACCCTTCCTGATCAGACCAGGATACGGCTGCTGCCTTTGAGTTAACACACGACCCCCACCTGCCCTGCTGGCTGCTGAATGCGGGGAAATGGATATTTATACAGTAATCAAACCCTTACAACGTATCCAGAACACAGCAGCGTGCCTGGTGTTCACCTTACCAATATTCTCCCATTCTCTCGCATTAGATTCAAGACACTGGGACTGGCCAACAAGGCTGTCAGTGATTACTGCTGCCTCCTTCAACAAATGTACTCTTTGTACGTTGCTTTGGATAAAAGTGTCTGCCAAATGGCCTAAATGTAAATGTATAACTATACCGAGGGGGTGCGACACCTGCAATATGATGAATATGGGGAGGTCAGCACTGTGCACGACACACACGCACACAGACCTGTTTAGGCGGTTTTTAACCTGACAAGTTGAAGAAGAGGGAGAAACATCATTGGCCACAGAGATATATTGAATGGCCCGGGCCAACGTGGAGGTGACATCATGTTAATGTATGCTGTGATCGCGCAGAGTGGGATCTTCCACCACAACAAAGGACACAGCCTGTGATGAACACAGGCCTTGGCCTGACTGGCCTAACTGGCCATATGTTTTCGCTGTGTTTATATACTATAATCTATGTAGAATATGTTCTGCTCTGATTATCAGTGTAAAATGCAACTGTTGAAATGCATGGATTGTTGACTGATTTACACTGTGGAAATAAATATATATATAAATATACATATTCTCATCCGTGTGCAGTGCCGGTCTTGTGTGTTTTGTATATCCATGTAGGCTACTTTAGTCATCAAAACTACAAACCCAGACTATATTATTTGAAAAGTAAAAGTGTAACTTGTATTTTAAGTTGAGCACTGCAGTGTGTGTCTCGTTAAAGCACAATCAGATGGACCATATGTGTGTGCAATATGGGCACAACATTGGATTTGTATACATTATTGTAGTGTGGTTTTTGATGTCATTGTTTCATTTAGCAAAATAACTTCTGTGTTCTACTACTTGTGTGTAGTGTTGCGATTAAATAAGCCCTGTTACACACATACACACACACACACAAGTACGTGCACACCACCACCCGTGCACGCCGCCCCGCCACCAGGACAGCAGCTCTGCAGCGCAGCGCGGGAGATGGACCCACGCTGCGATCCGGTCCACTGTTACATCGCCTGCCACCCTTCATATGTTAGTAGCCTACATCACACCACGGCTTAACGTACCCGGTGAGACCGCTGCGCCGAGAGAGCAAATACCCCACGTGTAGCGTACCACACATGTTGCGCGGGAGACACATGTTGCAGAATCTGCACGGACCGCGCTGCCCACGTGTGGAGTATAGCCGTTGGAAATCGATGCCTACTGGTAGCCCCGTGTCTTCCTCGCTGTCTGCGTTAGGTTACACTGCGTCGATTCGACAGCCTGCAGCAGCGGTTCACTTCCACCACCACCACCACCCCAGCAGCCTATTCGTTTCCAGGCATCCCCGGCTCTGGTCTGCACATCTGGAGTAACGGAGGCGCCAGGGATGAGGAGAGTGGCTACTGTTGCTGTTGCTGTTGCTGCTGTCGCTGCTGCTGCACCACCCGCATTGCAACACAGGATCCAGGCGCCGATGACTGTTGGCTGTTGAATGCACGGGGACTTCTTCACTTCTTCACATCTCTCACACTTTTCCGCATTATTAGCTTGGGGTAATTGTAAAAATCATCAGCATCATTGTTTCTCTCAAGTAGCCAAAGAGGTGACGTGTATTGCGTTGTGTGTATGTAGGTGTGTGTGTGTGTGTGTTTGGTAAATTTTTTATAACAAACGCGCTTTGGAAGTTGGTTTATAGCAAGCATCACCAATTCTTTTTTGTGTGGCACAGGAATGCAAAACAAAACAAGTTGAAGTGAGGAGCAACAGGGACACCGAGTTTGCAGACTGGAGAGTACTTTTTTAGCATCTATTCAGGAAATCAGTAGGACATATACAGTTACTGCACAGTTTTGTCATCCCTCATCGTGTGGGAGGGGGGAGGGGGCCAGACATGGAGAGCTGCAGGTGACTTCTGGACGGTCGGTGGGGAACTTGGATCGGGGCTATAAGACCCCCGCAGCCCCGGGTTGGTAGGATGGTGAGTACTAGGCTTCTCTGTATTACAGCTGTGCTGGTGAATATTGTGGTTCAACCAGTGTGTGAGCTTGCGTGTGTGTGGGAGAGTCTGTAGGCCACAAGGTGTATTCATTCAGTAAGGAAGGACAGCACACATCCAGAGTGAACAGCGATGTGTGTTACTAAGTCTGTGTGTTAAGTCCTTACCAAGCACTGGTTAGTTTCAAACTACCAGTTTACATATATTACATGAGTAGCCTCGGACCCAGGAGTTGGACAATGCTCTCACCGAACGTGTGGGGCGAGACTCCAGTTCCTGTAGGGCTGGAGTCACGCGTGCAGGGATTCCTGTTGTGTTGAGCTGGGCATACGCTGTATGACGACAAAGTCCTGTTGTTTCAGTCCAACTCCTACTGTGGGGATATCCTGGACATTCTGGTTCTTTCCCTTCAATTGTGATATTTGTGCTATTTGCATTGTTCTATTCCACATTTTTAATTTCACTGCATATCCTGTATGTGTATGTGAGAATTAAAATTCTTTACTTTTGAAAATCGGCTGCAATGTAAAGCCAAAATTCACGATCGGCCCGGATCAGTCCACGCTCCCCCCAGTGCACGGCCAACGACGCCTGACAGCTGAAATTCGGCCCAACTCTAAAATGAGTTGCGCGGGTCAGAAATTGGGTCAAAAATGGGATAAAATCATACAGTGTGTGCCTGGCTGAAGTGAGATATTTTTGATGGTCTCTGAGGCTTCAGAATACTGTATCACAAAAAAACCAACACATTTCTACGGCCAGTCTACGACACAGGTTTGATTTTAAACCTTTACAGACACGTTCTGCAAGGATGTTGGTGTCCGGTTAGCTTAGTTTGGCGGGGTACTGGTCGGGTTTGTGTTCATTGCTGGCCAAGGAGGATGCAGGCAATGGCAAGACGATGCTATAGTTTTAGTTATCAGACCTTTATTAGCAGATATGGAAGAATAAGTACAATTAATTATGGGAAGGGCATACTAGCTATATATGCAGGACATTAATAAACTGACAGGGAGATCGCCAATGGGAAAATTGTCATTCTGTTTGTTTGCCATATTTTAATGTGGACCTCCAATACAATCAGCTACAGCAGGACTACAGAGATGTAGAAGAATTGTAATTGATGCACACCGTCCGAGGCATGGTCTCTACGTCAGCAGGTCCCATGAACTCTTCTATAGCAAGAGTGTATTCTGGTTTCACGTCCATATTTTGTTTCTTTTTTTGAAAGATAGACGTCATGACAACATCATCTACAGACAGATTTTTTCTCCCTTTCAATCGCTGGTCAGACATATCAAGTTTGTTGTTATCACGTTTGTCTGCCGTTGACTGTACATGTTGCTGTACTCTGGTACTCTAGAATAAGTGTAGAAACAAGCTGCTGCTGCTGCTGCTGGGTTCTCCACAGTGTGCACTCACTCGGCACCATTTATTTCTTATTCTGCAGATTATATTAGCCGAGGTGAGGAGAGTGTCCGGTTTGGGGACCTCAGAATTGCATCCCCGCTCTTTGCAGAAGCTGTGGTTCTGTTGGCTACATCAGGCCCCACATGGGGCAGTATAGTGGCTGTGACACTGGGGTGTAGGGGTCTGAACAAGACATAGCAATACAACGTCATCACGTAACAAAAGTACTGCTGTACTTGGGTTGTATGTTCGCAATAAAAAGTTCACTAATGTACACACCAAAAGTCTATTTAAGCTGTCCGTTGTACAGTCTGTCTGCGTTACATTCACATCGGATCTCTACTGGCTTTTTACCGTTGCAGAGCTAGTGGGATACAACTATTTCAATGCCATATCGAGTCATTTTGAAATGTAACCCAGCTGGCTTGTTTAGGGCAAGGTACTTAGTAATTCACCTCTAGAGATCAAACTATACAGAGGAGTGCTACGAGCCATTTATGGAGCCAAGTATTTCAGTTGGTGACTTAAAGATATTGAAGTCCGATACCCAGGCCTCGTCGGGATGAGAGACAGCAGTGAGGCCAGGGAGTGCTCCCTCTGGGTTGGGAGTGGAGGTCCTACTGTTGGTTATCAGCTAATTAATAACAATCCTAGAAAAGTATTCATTATTAAAATAAAAAAGGTATTCATCTGAATGAATGATAACGGGGCACCACGGGGGACCAATAACCAAACAGTGGAGTCAGTCTCATATGTTATACCAAACTATTCAAGTAGAATTATGATTCATAATTACTATATCAATAGCTCCGAATGGTGAAGGCTTTGGAGTTTCAACACAACATTCAAGCAATAACCACAAATAGTTATAATATAAGAATGTTTATTAAATTCAAGTTGGCAAATGACATGAAGTAAATGTTCTGTAAATACAATAAGCAATGCAGAACCTGGTGTGTGTGTGTGTGTGTGCTTGGGCGTACGCGTGTGGGTACGTGTGTGCGCGCTTGTGCGCATGCGTGTGTGGGTGCGTGTGCGCGCTTGTGCACGCGTGTGTGAGTAAAACAGAAAGATGGGTCTAACAAAGGGGTCTACGTTATCAGTGAGTGACTAGGCGGGAGGATTTGAATCACTCACATCTAACCAACATCAAACCACTAAATGTGATGTATGCCTTTGTTAGGAAGAGGGGACGGAAGCCCAAAAGAGAGAGAGACATGAACATTAGATCGAGAATGAATACATGGATCAAACAGGTTTACAATACCATCTGATAATATGAACAACCAAGTAAGCATACCATCATAAACACACTTCTACCTAACTCTGCTCAGATGTCTACCTTGCTGTACATCGCTTGGTCAGGGATCGGAAGGCGGCTCACTTTTTTTCCTCAATGAACTCTGAGTTCATTGCATTGCACACGGGCGGTGTGTGCTGTGGCTGGGAATCGATCGTAAGATGGCTGTTTCTCTCCCAAAGAACTGCTCCGAGTTCAGTGGGGTAGCCGGGTCAGCCTTGTTGAAGGCGGTACTCCTTTCCAAATTAACGTTGGAGTTGTGCTCTTTGCCTTGCTGGAGGTCGCCCGTGTGGCGACCGTGGGGCTACGACCGACGCTTCTGGTTATTCTACACTGAGCTAATGGGATTTCGCCCTACAGCGCGGCTGGTAGAGTCAAAACAACACGAGGTACTTCATCCTCAAACGTAGCTTCTGGCATCAATAGCTGTATAATTACCACTATACGCGCATAACTGGGCAGAGGCGGCGGGCCGGGGTCAGGCGCAGAACCAACTTCCTTGGTGTGCCAGGGTCCAGCGGGTGCCACAGAACAAAGAGAGCGGGGTGCGCACATTGATATCGACAAAATTGGATCCCCTCCTTGGGCGGACCTTTGACCTCTTCTTCTGGGAGACGGGGTCAAAGCGAGTCGGGTCACAGGTCTTGAGCTGCTGCCCCCTGGTGGTTAGGGAGGTTTCTTTATGTCTTATGAGTGTAGTTGGCAGTGAATGAAGGATCTTGGGGAACCAGTATTGCGGAGGCCCTACAGGAGTGAGTTGCTGCCTCAAACGAAGGGGTTCAAGTATCTGGGGTTCTTTTCCCGAGTGAGGGCAAAAGGTTGAGGAGCTCAGACATTCGGACGGAGCTCGGAGTAGAGCCGCTGCTCTTCCCCAGTGAAAGGAGTAGACTGTGGTATCCCATCCGATTAGGATGGTTCCGGGGTGCCTCCCGGGTTTTCCGGGCAAGTCCGACTGGGAGGAGACCCCAGGCCAGAAGGAAGTCTGGGGGGCCCTGCTTAGCCAGCTGCCACTGGATGGATCGATGGAAATTGTTTTTAGTTTATTTTTGTGTCACCCCCACCTTATATACCACAGGTATTACCGCTTGCACCAGGAGGTGAACCCAAATGCAAATGCAGATGTCAGGGTAGGTGCAAAAGTGAGCTTTAGGGGCGCGTTCACACCTGAGCTGTTAGATCCATTTGAACTGAACCATGGAGCGTTTCTCCTAATAGTACGGTTAGTTTGGGTGTGAAGGCTCATTCAGACTCTGGTGTGGACCGAAGAAACAAACTCTGAGGGTCGGCTCATGTTATTTGTTATATATACAGTCTATATATGATGTATATAACGTGATCCAGACCGAGAGTCGGATATATACAGTATATACCGTCAATCCTCTAATAGTGGCCTGTATTCCTGCCTGTACTCTTATAGTGGATACATAAATAAAGGCCGGCCTCCAATAACAAAAACAAACAGAAAAACGATGGTTTATGCAGTAAACTTCTGGTGCCTGTTATACGGTATAACAAACATGGCGATGACCAGACGTGAATATAAGATGTTGGCGTATGTGGCGTAAAATTTGGGAGAGCAAGCCGCAAGGCGCTTTGTTATTGACTCAAAGAGGATCCGATATTGGAGAAAGCAGAGGGAAGAACTGCGTTTAGCCAACGAGGGGAGATCACGGCTAGCTGGTGCTGCTGGCCGAAAGAAAGTAAGCGTGGAGTTGGGAGATGAACCAGACTGGACCTCCTCAATGCGGGACAGGAGAACAGACAGGCAGCCGAGGATGAGGAAGATGAGGAGGAGCTGCTCAACAATGAACTTGTTGTTATTGATGATGTTGATGATGAGGATGCTGAGGATACAAACATACTGAGGAGTGAGTGAGTGACCACCTGTTGGACCGTTCATTTTCACTGTTTGTCGGTTCATTTTTTTAAAGGCCAGCTGCAATATTTTATATATTCTATTTATTTTGGTAGGTTATCTTTTCTTTGCATGTTGACTGCAGTAAACTGGCTACCGTATTACGGTACGTATTACCTCAGGGTTGTGTTGAGGGGCCCTATTGTCCCTATATGACGGCTGCAGTGCTGTTCTTCCATGTTATTTGTAGCTGAATCTTATTGTTTTGTTTGTTTTGTTTTTATGTGGCAATGTGTGCAATGTTCTAACATTTTTCAAAAATGATTCAAAAATGATGTCCATGAGAGTGTAATTTTTTGAAATAAAGGCCTGCCTCTAATTTAAGCTTGCTCAGTAATTAAGAGGACTATTAGAGGATTTACGGTACAGTATATACAGTATATACAGCATATACAGTATATACAGTATAGACATATAAGGTGATCCGACGCTCAATCCAACCCAAGTCTTTTTTGTTTCACCCAGAACCGAACCTGGAAAAAAATATGATGACAAAATATGACCTGCAAATGACTTTATTCTTTTTTCCGGGTCACCCGCAGGTTTCATCTTTTGTGAAGTATTTCCACACACTTCCACAAACCTGCTGTCTGTTCTGCAGTGCGTGAAATGGAGTTGACTTGTGGTCATAACGTCGACACATTGATTCGTTGACTAGTCTATGCAATCCCTAATATACGCTGCATTATTAGTCTACATCAATATTATTCAATGGAATAGATGGCTCATATAGATATAGATATAGATATATGATCTTAATTTCACATTCATGAAACGGCCCAAAAGGATCACTTTAAACGTAGTCTACTTGATTAAGCCTAACCAAACAACAACAGCTGACTGCATCCAACACATTTTGAGCCAAATATGTGGTTAACCAGTGAAGTGGTCATGGTTATTATAGGATGTGCGGGTTCGGGTCGGGCTCTGGATCATTGTGCCGTCGTCATGGGCAACAATCCAAAGGGCAACAATTTGCTGTCTCGACATTTGCTCATACTTTTCACTTTCTTCTAAAATGTGCAATTGGTAGGAACACCAAAGCAGTACCATAATCAAAGCTGTTGTCGCTGCTCCATTTTGTCCGAAAACCAGGAAGCCGTTTGTCAAGTTTTCCTCAGATATTCTGTCCAAAAGATGAACAACCTGCTTGGATGCGAGGCATTTGTTCACAATGTTTGGTTCACCTGAGAAAGCCCAGTGTGAACGCTAACTGCACCAAATGAAAAATGCAACAAAATATCGACTTCACCCCTGAATCAAACCGATTCTACCCACCTATAGGTGTGCAAACACTCTTACTTCATGTAAGGTTAAGGGCTAGGCAGCGCTTGAAAGTGTAGGCTATATTAATTGGTACTGAATGAATGAACTAGATCATTTTAACTACAAGAGATTTTATCAGCATTGTCTCTAGCACAATGACGTATTTATTTTAATTATTTTCAAACAGATCGTACTCGTTTGTCATAGAACACAGTTCTATGGAGGCTTTACCTGTCTAAGGGCCACATAGTCATAGAGAGACTGTGCAGATCTGTGATAAAATAGAGAGCTGCACAATGTTTCCACGGTCTGCATAGCAGCTTCAGTTGATTATCACAGACGTGTTCTGCTGCGGCCATTTAGCGGCTTATGTGTGGTGCCATGTCTGTCTCATGTGTATTTCGGCCATCAGCTGATCATGAAGACGGTTAAGCAGGTTCGGAACAGAGCTAGGCAGCTGGGGAGTGAGCACTGCAATCCTCTTCAGGATACGTCCAATGAGGCAGTCCTGGTGCCATAATCTGGATAATGGGGCAATCTCTACTGGGTTCAGGTTCTGGTGGTCGGTTCCTTCTGTCACAGCTGCCATCGGGAGGTGAACCCAAACACAGAGGTCAGAGAGGGTTGGTGCTAAATGAAGCTTTACTTCAAGAAATGCAGCAGACACAAACCTACAACAAGGTATCTTCAAACTGGAGCAGAAATTAAGTATCTGTACAGGTGAACATAATTACTAATTAACACAAATGATAAACATGGAAATGACACATGGAAAAAAGGTAGTGAGTGGGAGTAGGGATCGTTACGGCAGGTCGGTCATGCTTCTGCAGAGGATATCAAGCTTGTCATCACAAG
>OMOU01089834.1:0-16693 GCA_900312585.1 Malacocephalus occidentalis
GGAGTGCAATGGGTGTCAAACGGGCATAGGAAGAAGGTGGCAGAGCATAACAATAGCACAGTACAGACGGTGATGAATTTAGTCATTTTTGAGATGATGCTGGCTGGACAGTAGGCTGGTGGCCATCAGGTGGGGTGGCCGGGAGTCCAGTCACGGTCACAGCAGCACCCTATGAGATGGGGAGACATGATGGCTAGATGGAGCACGGGGGGGGTAAAGGAAAACCTCTACCCTAGTCCCCATCGGCAGCCGGGGTAGGCTAGTGCTGACAGCGTGAGCAATTTAGCTGTAATTGGAGCTGAGTCTAGTCTTGAATATATCAGCAGAATCCGCCTCCCTGATTACAGGTGGTAGGCTGTTCTACAGATAGGGCGCTCGATACGCGAACGCCCTGTTTCCTACTGATTTTGTATTCACTTTTGGAATTGATAGAAGGCCAGCCCCTGAGGACCGGAGCGGCCAAGAAGGACAGTAGGGAACAATAAGGTCCTTCAGGTATGATGGTGCGGACCCATGCAGGGTCTTGTAGGTAAGAAGCAGCACCTTAAAGTCTGATCTGGCGGTTATTGGGAGCCAGTGGAGGGAAACGAGAATAGGAGTAATGTTGAACTTCCTAGTTCTCGTTAGAAGTCTAGCAGCAGCGTTCTGCACAAGCTGGAGGCTTTTCATAGTGGAGTTCGGTAAGCCAGAGAACAGTGCATTGCAGTAATCCAGTCTGGATGATATAAATGCATGGATGAGTGTCTCTGTGTCCGAGGCTGATAGCATCGGGCGAATCTTAGCAATATTCCTAAGGTGGAAGAATGCTATTCTGGCAATACTTTTCACGTGCTGGTGAAAAGGAAGCATAGGGTCTAAAAGGACACCTAGGTTCTTGATGCAAGGGCTTTGGGAAACAATAGATCTCTCTAAGTACAGTGAGACATTTTCAAGTTGTGAATGTTTATGTTTCGGGCCGATGATCATCATTGCGGTTTTCCCCGTATTTAGTTGCAAATAGTTTTGGGACATCCATTTATTAATTTCAGTCAGGCAGGATTCAAACTTCTGGATCTCAGGGGAATCCTTTGATCCAATTTGAATATAGATTTGGGTGTCGTTGGCACAGCAGTGAAAGCTAATTCCATAGCGGCGGATAATATCGCCGAGAGGTAGAATGCAAATTGCAAAAAGCAGTGGACGAAGGACTGACCCTTGGGGAACACCAAAGCTTAGGTTGCAATACTTTGATTTTGAGTTGTTACAGACAACAAATTGTGTTCTATTTGTAAGGGCCCTGTCACACTATTGCGTATGAGAGAAACGTATGAGTTGCGTATGAACAGAGAATGTCCAGCGTGCCGCTATCACGTGACAAAGTGCCCATATAATGGCCCTGTCACACTATAGCGTATCGTATTTACGTATGAAAAATATCACTCATATGCTGGTATACGCTAACATACGCTAGGGGTACGTTAGGCATAGGTTGTATATGTTTCAAGCACGGTGGCATACGGTGGCATACACTGGCATACGGCGAGGCAGAAATGCATGCCAGCATATGTCAGCGTATGACCAGCGTACTCGATCTATGAGTAACATACCTCTCGCGTCACTCTTGCGTATTCTGCATATGCCTAGCGTATGCTTAGCGTATAAACCATACGTCCGCATACGCACAACATTTTTAGGCACGTTTAAAAATAAATTTCTGCCTCACCATATGCCAGCGTATGCCAGCGTATGCCAGCGTATGCCACCGTATGCGACCGTGCTTGAAACGTATACAACCTATGCCTAACGTACCCCTAGCGTATGTCTGCGTATACCAGTGTATACGTGATTTTTTTCATGCGCTGGCATACGCTAGTACGATACACTATAGTGTGACAGGGCCATAAGGTAGGATCTAAGCCAGCGGAGAGCAGTGCCTTTGATGCCAACATAGTGTTCGAGACGATACAGGAGGATGCTATGGTCGATGGTGTCAAAAGCGGCGCTAAGATCAAGCAACACAAGCATGGAATTTGCGTTGCTGTCCATGGTAAGGAGAAGGTAATTCGCCACTTTGGTCACAGCAGTTTCAGTGGAGTGTAGGGTCCTGAACCCAGACTGGAAGGGTTCAAATACATTATTTACCATCATGTGATTGATGATGAAAGATTGGATATGGGCCAGTAGCTGCTAAGAGCTTCAGGGTCTAGGGCAGGCTTCTTGAGTAGAGGTTTTATTACAGCACACTTTAAACTAGGGGGAACTGTTCCACTAGACAGCGACAGGTTCATGATATTGAGCATGGCCGTTCCAACCGTTGGGAAGAGCTCTTTTAAGACCTTAGTAGGGACAGAATCTAGCATACAGGTAGTCGGTTTAGAAGCCTGTATTAGCTTATCAAGCTCAGCCAGCGAGATTATGCTGAACTGCTGAAATGATACGTGGCGCTAGACCCGTCAAATGATCATAATGACCGGTAGAGGAAGCATCGATTACTTTTCTAATTGATTCTATCTTATGCTCGAACTCCAGGAAATTACTTGCAGTAAGGGAGGAGTACATTTTGTGAGTTTTTTTTGTGTCAGCTTTTTCACAGTGTCAAAGAGGGTTGTTCTTATTTAAATTGATGATATTAGAGAAATAGGCCTTTCTGGAGTTAGATAATGCGGTTTTGTAGATAAGCAGGCTATGCTGCCATGCGCGATAGAAGACATTAAGTTTACTTGAGCGCCATTTGCGCTCAAGTTTTCTGCAGTCCAATTTTCTGCAGTCTTTTTTAAGGGTGCGAGTGTCTTCATTGAACCAAGGCGCTGGTCTTTTCCCTTTTAACTTTTTAACTACAAGAGGGGCAGCAGAATAAATTGCTGCAGATAGGGCGGTATTAAACCCATCAGTGAGGCTATCCACAGACCCCCTGAAAGCCAGAGGAGTAAGTAACAGGGGCAACTTACCTGCCATGGCTGTGGTGGTTGCAGGTGTGATACGACGGCAGCTATATGTAGCTTGGCAGTCGTCGGCAGAGCCAAGATATAAGGAGAGACACATAAATCTGTGATTTCGACTCCACAGGACATGACAAGGTTCAATGCTGAACATGCTGTTCGAAGCCAAATGTGTCAATAATAGACAGAAAGGCATTAGCAAGAGAATCAGATGAGGTATTTACATGGATGTTAAAATCCCCCATCAGCAAAACATTGTCAGAGTAGGTTACAATGTCAGCCACAAACTCAGAGAACTCATCCACGAAAATGTAAACTATAGCCAAGAAAAAGGAATCTGCAATGCCATGATCTCTCTACTTAATGTGAACTGAGGAGCTGAAAGCAAGCAAGCTGAAAGTTAATTCCTCATAGTTGAGTGGAGTAGCTTCATTAAGGGGCAGGTAGACATCTGGTTTTAACCAGGTCTCACACAGGCCGTATCCTATGCTCAACGATTAGATCCTGGACCAGGAGCGTTTTAGATGAAAGCGATCTGATATTCATGAATCCGATTTTGATCTCCTCCAACTTATTATAAGAATCAGAGGGAGTTTGGTTACTGCTCAGCTCTGAGGAGGAGGAATTTGGAGGAATAACAATTCAATTCTCACTGAGTTCTGGTCGCCATCGCATGCAGGCTTTATGCCTCGGGGCAATGCAGGGCAGCGACACAACGCTAATGGCAGTAGGTAAGCTATAAGCCTCCAGTTGACAGTTGCTGCTGTGGCCTGGGCTTGGAGGCGCCTCAGTGTTTGTGTTGCATGCTACATCACCCAGGCTAACTAGCTTAGTTAACCCACTATAACCCTGTATTCTAGACTCTGTGACGCTGGCTATGTTGTTGCTAGCGGGCTCGCTAATCACCAGCAACCCAGCGTGCTGTCTGTGAATGAGTCACGCCAGGCAACTGTCTATGTTTGTCGACAAAATTGAGGCACCTAACCCAGTGGGGTGAAGGCCGTCTCTCATCAGCACGCCAGGGCGGCCCCACATGGAGGGCCAGTTATCCACAAAACCTAAGTCCTGCTCTAGACTATAGGGAGCCAGCCAATGATTTAGGGATGTTAACCTACTATAATGCTCATCATTACCACTGGCAGGTAAAGGGCCAGAGAGAATTAATTGATGCCGACACATCTTCCTTGCGAAGTCACATAGCCTAACTATGTTGCTTTTTGTGACTTCGGATTGCCTCATCCTAACATTGTTTGTGCTGACATGAATTACAATGTTGCTAAAGCTAGTGTCGGTGGTGGGTGCGTCTAATCTAGCTCACTGTGTGTTCTTATTGCATGCCAGCAACCTAAGATTAGCCTCTATGTCAGGAGCCCTGGCCCCTGGTATGCAAATCCGTGACTTTCATCACCAGCACCCACTCCCTCCAGTTAGGATGCCTGGAGGTGTCCGTGGGACGGGGAGTATTGTCAGGAATTCCACCTCAGTGGTGCTGTTCTGTTACTGTTGTTTTAGTTTAACAGTTTAGTTTGAGTTTCGGATAACATTTTATATAACGCAATCTAAGTACATTCAGCATTTTCTATGACAGGTAGTGGTTCCAGGTAGAGATAAAGGAAGTTGGTAACAGGAAGTCACCTTTGACCTACCAAGTTTAATCAAGAAGTAAAAATATGCATGCCAGGGAGAACAATAATTTCAGGCCACCTGTTTCCATCAACAAACATCTGCTCACTTTTTTGTAGCATCGTTGGTATGTCATGTCTTCTTTTGCTCTCATCTACAATTTAAAAACAAGTGTAAACTTTCAGATTCGTAAGATTTGTAAAGCCTGCCCTCGGATTCATATATCAGCCAGCACCTGCTGTAAAGCACTCTATGCCCCTAATTAATTCCTTTCATCCATGATCAATCCACATACCCTCAGCAAATGGACATGACTAGCATGGACTGCAATGGGTAGGTGATATTTCTTTAGCGTATTGATTTAGCTTTGTGTTTTTATTTTACTTCCAACATTTTATGTGTGCATTGTTTGTGCTTTTCACTCAAAAACCAATATTGTCATTGTTGAGATAATCAGTCAAGCAGCTCATGTTAACATTACCATAACATTAACATAACGGCTAACATCTACAGCTATCTAGCCCTGGCTACTTCCACTCGTTTCTCTCGCAGAGTGTGAGGGCTAGGGCTAACAGCTATCTAGCTAAGCTTGTGTTTTCAAGCTTAGACGTTTTAACCAACCTTATAGTTGTGATATCTTAACATTGTGTATACCGTAAATCCTGTGGCGTGTATTCCATTAAAGGCCGGTCTCTCAAAACGTCAAAAAGAAATAAAAATGCCGGTTAATACGGTAAACTCCTGGTGCCTGTTATATATTGGTATAACAAACATGGCGCCGACCAGATGAAAGTTTGAAAAGTCAATTTTAAAGAGAAGGTATTGGTGTATGTGGCAGAAAATTCAGGAGAGCAAGCTGCAAACCACTTTGACCTGAAGAGGATTCGATATTGGAGAAAGCAGAAGGATGAACTGCGTTTAGCCGACAAGGCGAGATCAGTGCTGGTGCTTTGTAAATGTATTTTTTTATTAGTATATTTAGTATAGCGTATAAAGTAGTAGTATTTAGTATTAGTATATTTCTGCCTGCTATGCACCACAACAACAGTCAAATTCCTTGTTTGTAACCTGTTACCTCCTGCCAATAAAGTTGACTGATTCAAACATTCTGAGGCGACGTCACAAATTTGTACCATAATGCAAAAAAAATAAACAGACAATGTTTGATATTATCAATATACTTAAATGTATAGCTTAAAATGTGCTCGATACAATTCTGGTTTTCAAATCAAACAGCATTATTTAGTTATTAAACAGGGTTGCTTATTTTGAAGATAGCGCTGCAATTCCCACTCCGAGAGGAGGTACCATTATCAGCCCCCCTCAAAGTTTAATAGGCAGCCTACCGTTAGCCTAGCACGTTCTAAAGATTCTATCATCTATAGCCTCACCGCCTAGCAATAATTTCAGGTGTGGTGCTTCACGAAATATACATTTCCTTTCTCGTATCCTGTTCATGCTTTCTACCTTGTTTAATAAAGTAATGTCAACTTTCCACCCTCTTTCCTGAAGTTCAGGAAAGCACACGGCCGGTTCAAGAAATTAATTACAATCCAGGCAGAAATGAATTTGTTATTATTCTGGAGAACAGCCTTATTTCTGGGTGTGGTTTTAACAAACTGCCTACTGTCTGTGCTTTCGCCTCAAAATAAGCAATACAAATATCAAAGACATATTTTTGTAACTTATTTTCATCAGAGGCTTACCTTTTATCATCATGAAATTGATAGGATGGATACCAACAATATACAGTACGTTTACTGAATGCTTTGACAAACCCACCATAAATTAACTGTTAGGTGGGCAAGAATGAAACACCAAGGAGAAGCTTGAGGGGATAAAACGCACCTTGAGGTGAAACACACCTGGCCTACCACAGTATTGCAATGCAGTACGACAGAAAACAATGGATACCGTAGCCATATTAAACCATTAACAGGCCTACTGTAACAATAGACAACAATTAAAAGGCCGAATACAAAATGGTAAGCAGCTCTATTCATTCCATTAAACAACGAGCAGACCCAGTAAATGGGAAAAAACATGAGTGATAGCAACAAGAAGCAGTAGCAAATGGACTCTGCAGAAATCGAGCACAGCAGGTTGCTAGCTGAGGCGGTGCAGCAGAGCACAGACCGGTGGAATGAGCGGGCTTAGAGGAGCCGACAAGGTCACAGCCAGACGATGCAATGGCTTGACTAATACCAGCTGGGTGGCTAGCTAACATGCCCTTATTTGCTGTGTGGTTGTTATGCCTACTACTATTACTAAATCTATGCTCAACCGTGGAGGCCCATTATACATAGCAGCCAGAAGTTCGTCTACATCAAATCTGCATAAGGTTGCCAACAACAAGTATGGACTAGTTAATGTGCTGACTTGTCAAATGGATGTTTGCTTACTCTCACTTGTCATTTCTCACTCTTCCTCTCCCTCTCACTGTATCTCCCTCTCATATATATCTCTCTCTCTCCATCGATCTCTCTCCATCCCTATCCATGTCTTTCTTTCCATCACTCTCGCTTCATGTTTCTCTCTCTCTCTCTCTCTATCGCTATCATCTCTCTTTCTCATGTACAAAGGTCTTCTGGGGGGTTGGAGGTTGTCAGAATGTTTTCTTTTCTTTATATTTCTTTTACACAATAGTTCAATAGTTCACTTCATTCATAAGTACATGAGCAGAGGGGTTGAACGTTTACAGTCAGCATTAGGCAGTTTGCTATGGATGGCAAAATCAACAGAAATATTAAAAAACTCACGCACCGTCACGGTTATATGTGTGGAGTACTCGGTGCACGAGTGCAGCTCTAGCCGTCTGGGTTGTCGTTGGTTACAATAGTATTAAAGCTACTGTCAGAAAGAATGCAGTGTCGTTTTATTAATCAATTCCATTGGAAAGGCAAATGTAGTTGTTGAGAGTGGGATCGCTTGAGAGTTGCCTATAGAGTCTTCTATGCAAAGTGTTATATTGTCCTTTCACAGACACATTGTCTCTGTAATGACAACTATACCCACAGGATGTAAATCAGAGATGTGCTTCGTCTCTCAGGAGGCAGGTGAACATGCTGTTGAACAACGTTAGTGAGGATCTTGAGGTTGCAGAGTTGATGGTTTTGATTACACTACTTTTGTCCATAATTGTCCAGAATCAACTTGCATACTAGAGCCTGAAAGTAGTCGGGGTGCGGATGTGGCTGGTGTGAACCATGCTAGCCAGTCCAGCAGATACAAGGATACACAGAGCTAAGCAAAATGAATGTAAGAGACTGCAAATAAGCAGCCTAGGCTTATCCAGCACTGATAGTGAGTGAGAGTACTCTGAATTCTCTGACGCATCTATTCTGAGATGGCCAAGGGAAAAACAGGTACAGTCTGGCCCAAGTTCACAGCTTCCTTGAAACTAGAAGAGACAAAAGACATTCTAACGTTGCTCATTTCTTCCCTGGTCGTTCTTTGTTCATTAATTCTGTGGTTTCTGTCTGATGAGACAGAAATGCTAACAGTTTTATAGACGGTGAAAATGCAGGACAAAAGTTTTTCCTCCAATGCAGAATGATTTGTATATCACAGAGCACAATAGGAGTGCTATTTCACGCAGATTTGTTTTTACACCGATTAATGAGCAGTTTTACCTTGACGCTGCAAGCAAGGTGAGGAACAGAGCACTCTTTTATGAAGTTCTCAAAACTAAAATATGGACCGCTTTTGTTGCAAAAAATACAAAGTGCTAGTGATAATGTGGTAGACTGCAAAACAACAACGGGACGGCAATATCATTTGAATCCACAAAAGTCCAGCGAACAGCGGGCCACTATTTACCCATGGTGGAATTGTCTTTGTGTGTACATAACGGAAGCTGACCAATAGGGCTGTGCAAAACAAAATGATACAGGTGTGTATTACTATCTATTTTTCCATTATACAATATCGCCTTTCCATTTCTTTACACTTAAACCTTAAATCCCTGTGACCAAATGCCCTACGACCTCTGCTCCAGTAGACGTAGAAGTGCTTTTCGTCTGTCAAAGCCGACATTTGTGTGCACGGTGGTTTTTAAAATGAAAACAGGGAGGGAGATTTAGATGAAAATAAATGCCTTTCGCAAACGTAGGAAAGCTTAGGAAACACAAGCAACTTGCATACTCCCTCAACCAGACACCGATGCAATAGTACAGCAGTCTCATACGGAACCTGTGGACCCAAGGCAAACCATATTGGACAGTACTACCAACCGCAAGCTTCCATGTACCTCCGCTGCATGCAGTAAGGAGAGTAAGGGGTGGGGCTTTTTATTTGTGAAGATTTGCACTTTTACAGCGCAGGCTTCAGGTTAACTGTGCACGTATTAACAGTTATGCTTTATTTGCAGGTACCAGATCTAAAGTGTGAACAATGCTTTATTAAGGCTTATAAATCCTTTATTATACACTTATTAACAGTTAACGACACACGTTTTTACTTATTTTACTTGCAGGTACCGGATCAAAGGGGTGAACAATGCAGAATAAATATTTTATTATGCACTTATTTTTGTCAAGGTTGATATATAGAAAACTACACATAAGACAATGTTTTAGCGGTGAAGCACAGAAACACACTATAAGACAGCTTTTTAGAAAAAGTTTTTTTGTGAAACATTTTCACATGAATGGCAGTCACATGCAGCCACAAAGAGAACATTTTATAAAACATAGCCTCAAACAGGCCATTGGAAAAAAATGCACAAATTCAATAGTGCAATTGGAACTTGACTCCAGGATTTAATTACAATGAAACATGAAGCAATGTAAAATTCTATTTAACAATGTTTACACATTTTTATTTATATATTTCTAATACACCAATGCAGTATAGTTTCTTTCAACAAACAAACATAGAAGCAAACAAAACAACTCATGCCTTCCGGTGCAACTGAAATGCCTTTCTGTTTTAACTGAAATCCTCTCATACAACATACAGAAATGCTTTCATACAAAATTAGAATTTTTTTCAATACTAACTAGGAACACTTTTTGTGTGTAAAAGGTTTTCACCATACTATATGAGAGCATTTCAACTATGTATATGAGCACACTTTACTAGTATGTGAGAAAGCATTTCAATAGTTTTCCTGAAGGTTTTTCAGTTGTGTATGTGAGTATATCATTTCTCAGTTGTGAGACTGTTTCAGTTGTGTATGTAAAAGCATCTCAGCATTACACAGGAAGTAGGGGGATCATGTATTGGCACGAGGAGCCAAGGAAGATGATGAGAAATCTGATGGGTGAACAAGCATCACCTTACCTCAACTCTGCGTTCTCTCTCTCCTTCATTAGAGAGGCTCTGCTCCTACAGAAAAAGTATGGGCAGGGCTGCTGCAGAGGATAGCCTGCTGTTATTATGGGATCTGTGCTGTTGTTCACACGTCACATGACAGGACTGTACACATAGCTCAAATAACCCTCTGTAGGAATACGGTTGATGCTCTGAAGGGTTCTAATGGAGTAAGCGGAGATCCAGCACACATACTATTTTGTTTGACAGTTATTTCAGAAACTGTGTATCACCAAGCATATGAATAAACCCCAGGGTGTCGGTACAACAAAAACTGAAGGTGGAATGCAGATCGATGTTTTTATACAGCCGGGCGTCTCGGGCAGGTCGCCTGTCGTCGAAGTAGCGTGGGGGAGAGTACAACACATGTCAGTCTAAACAGTAATGCATGTGTTATGCACACGACCCACAGCTGTGTCCATCTGGGGAAATAGATGCCCCCCTCTCTTCCAACCTCGCCGCCAAGCCATGCCCCTTCACCCCACACCCTTAATGATTCATTTCACCCTCTCAGAACACCACACACACACAATTACAGTATATACACACGCATCCACTTTCCAAAAACATACAGCACAGTTGAGACAGTAGCTTTTGCCTCTGTTGTTTGAATAATGAAACCCAGTTGAGCTCCATAAAGCAACAGGAGACATGTTCAAACTCTATGAGTCCATGAGGACAATGGTGCACTGATTGGATTAAAGGTATTCTCACACACAAAACTTTGCATACTTTCTTGAGAAAAAATGTGAGAGATAGTGATAAATAGTGATACATGTTAATAATGTTTCTAGCCAAACCATTATAACCTTTGATCAAATACAGCAGACTCTTTATCGTGATCTTATGCTTTCTGGGTTCATTCTGCTCTTCACTGCATTTTCTTGCTCTTGCGTCATTCTGTGGTTGCATGATGCATGGGCAGCCTTGTGGGTGAATCAGCCCATTGAAACATCCTAATAGATCGGTGTAGAAAGGGCTCTTGTTACAAGCCACCAAATTGACTTTGCTGGGGCTCCTCCGATGACCAGGACACAGGTAGATGTAACTGGTTTTGTGGAGTAGTTGTATTGCAAGCACAGCAGCTGGCGTTACCCAAGGGGCAAACTCCAGGTATGAAAAACAAGGCCAATGCGGAAGTGGCTTAACCCTGCATTCTTTCTCATGGCCAGAAGGGGCCGACTACTGGTTTGAATAAGAAGTCAGATTGAAAATGAGTTTACTGTCTTTTTCAATAAAGCATGATGTCAATGTAGTCAATGTTACAAACTCTCAATTAATGTTGTGGCCTGTAGCAACGGTCCATAACAGCCAATGTGTTAGGGCTGGGTGCTGGGGACTAAAACGCACGACACAGGAGATGAAGGGGTTAATGCCATTTATTATGGCTCACGCAAACAGGGATATGATATTCGTGAGCAGGAGAAGCGTCCGGAATCTTAGTCGGGGGGGGGGCACGGCGATGGGTCTGGATCTGAGTCTGGAAGGCACGACAATTGGTTCGGGAGGACACGGCAATGGGTTGGGATCAGGAGTCGGGAGGACACGGCGATGGGTTCAGGAAGACACGGCGATGGGTTCGGGAAGACACGGCGATGGGTTGGGATCAGGAGTCGGGAGGACACGGCGATGGGTTCGGGAGGACACGGCGATGGGTTTGGGAGGACACGGCGATGGGTTCGGGATCAGGAGTCAGGAGGACACGGCGATGGGTTCGGGAGGACACGGCGATGGGTTGGGATCAGGAGTCGGGAGGACACGGCGATGGGTGATTCGTATGGTTATGCTTTGGGAAGATCTGGCCCTGACTGAAGGTGTGAGCTGGGTTTTATAGACAGAGGGAGGGTTGATTGTCATTTGGAACAGGTGTGCAGAAAACCGGCCGTGAGCGCGAACCGGAATGCTGGGGGGGGCGTCACCCTTGGGGGGCATTGCCTTGCCGGCGCGAGTGGAGCGAGAGGCAGAGGACATGTGTTGCGGCAGAGCCGTAACACAATGGTCTTATTTAGATGAAAATAGATGATGCAGCAGGGTATGCTTCAGGGCGTGGCTAATTGCTGCTGACTGTTTTTTTTTAATGTTGTCCATGTTTTCATCTTAGACTTATTAACTTTTCACAGTGTTTTCAGCTCATAAAAGCTAATTGTTACATTTTGGTCGCCTAAAATATTTGTCCTGTTCAGCATTCTGTTGGACTAAAAGACACTGCATCCCCTCGTCACTTTCTTCTGCTGGTTGCATAAAAACAAAATGGTGATGAACAAATTCATTTTCACAACAGCAATCTTAGATGGGTTGAACCTGAAAAATCTGTACTCTTGACAGGCTTCAAAAGTCTTCAACTGCATCTATTGTACCCTGAAAATGTGACTGATCAGTTATTTCCCAAGCTGCATTGTTATTTCACTGCTTTTATTAGTTGAAGCCTATTTAAAGTTCAGCAGTTTGTTTGTTTTTACTATGAATCCAAATAACAAAGCCTGCAGCCTATTATAATACTATATTCATTATTCTATTCACATTTTTTAAGAAGAGTGAACCTCTGATTGACTTTGAAAATTCATCAATTCGGATGCACACACACACGGACACACACACACACACACCAGTGACACCACTACGTTCCTGCACAACCACCAATTCTTAGGTCCTGTGTAAAATAAACAAGTGCAGTACAAATGTATATACATACACATGAAAATCCACATTCTTTATATGAATTCCAATTACAGTGTATTTTCATAACCATTTCATAGCCTCAAGCCCTCCAATGCCTCTTAGCCTTTCTCAGCCTACACCATTTATAGTTTTGAATCACTTAAACGTTAATTCTTGTTTTATGTTTTATGTTTATATTTAGCTTTTTGGGTTGCTTTATTTCTTTTATGCACCAACGTGCAAATATATTTGGCAAAATAAAAGAATTGTGATGACAAAACAATGTCAATAAAGTGTATTGACCTTTTTTGCTTTATGGCCCTGTTACACTATTGCGTATGAGAGAAACGTATGAGTTGCATATGAAAAATCATAAAATAATGTTCATACGTACAAAGAGCCCTTGAAAATACATAATTGTTTGTATACTTACCATATTGAACCTATGAGTAGTGTATGGCCAGCGATTGTCAGCCAATGTCAGCGTATGTCCAGTCTATGGCCAGTGTATGGCCAGCGTACCGCTATCACGTGACAAAGTGCCCATATAAGTGGCTTCAGCGTATGACCAGCGTACTCGACCTATGAGTAACATACCTCTAGCGTAACTCTCGTGTATTCAGCGTATGCCTAGCATATGCTTAGCGTATAAACCATATGTCCGAATACGCACAATATTTTTAAGCATGCTTAAAAAAAAGGTCTGCCTGGCCGTACGCCACTGTATGCGACTGTGCTTAAAACGTATACGACCTATGCCTAACGTACCCCTAGCGTATGTCAGCGTATACCAGCGTATGAGTGATATTTTTCATATGCTGGCATACGCTAGTACGATGCGCAATAGTGTGACAGGGCCATTCATCTCTAATAGTTTGGGATACTGTCATATACAGTTGTTTGTCACCATTAACACCATTAACACAATTAACACAACATTAACACATTAACACCATTAACACCA
Source organism: Malacocephalus occidentalis (assembly GCA_900312585.1). NCBI lineage: Eukaryota > Metazoa > Chordata > Actinopteri > Gadiformes > Macrouridae > Malacocephalus > Malacocephalus occidentalis. The sequence goes on from OMOU01089834.1 coordinate 13,477, forward strand.
TTAACACAATGAGACGATAGAAATAAGTCACAACTGCAGTCGTGGGAGAGGTTATCTCAGTTAACCTGCCTGAGATTTGCTCCCGTTTAGGCTCACAGAAAGAATCGTCATGGTATCTAACCTGAGAGCAGTCTAATCATGTGAAAGCGAAAATTCAGATGACATACATATCAGCAGGCCCGGACCATCTAGTTACAGACCCCTGGGCACCAATGTTTGATGGGCCTCTAGCAAACTTGGTTTGGTGACTGGGCTCTTTTTCTTTCTGTATATCACACATACTATACAGGACATATATGGAATCATTCTAATTCAATACGGACAGCACTGTACCTCATTGGACAATGAAAATGAACCATTGAAAGTAACCATTATACCTTCACTAAAAGTACAGTACATCACTTCCGCTTATAATCTCTGGCGGGCACCCATGGGACCAATCACTGCTAGGTGATGGAAAATGTCACTGTGCGTCACATTTTAAATGCATGGGAAAGGCAGCTCGCCACCCCGTCTATCCATCCATCCATTTTCTTCTGCTTATCCGGGGCCGGGTCACGGTGGCAGCAGGCTAAGCAGGGCTCTCCAGGCTTCCTTCACCCCAGCAACACTCTCTAGCTCCTCCTGGGGGATCCTGAGGTGTTCCCAGGCCAGATGAGATATATAATCCCTCCAGCAGGTTCTGGGTCTGCCTTGGGATCTCCTCCCAGTCAGACGTGCCCGGAAAACCTCGAAAGGGAGGCACCTGGGAGGCATCCTGATCGGATGCCCGAACCACCTCAGCGGACTCCTTTCGACACGAAGGAGCAACGGCTCTACTCCGAGGTCCCTCCAGATGTCTGAGCTCCTCACCCTATTTCTAAGATTGAGCCCAGCCACCCTGCGGAGGAATCTCATTTCGGCCACTTGTATCTGCAAGCTGCAAAGGGCAGGGATGGAATTCTGAGGTTCCCAACTCCGGAAAAGGAGAAAGTCCCCTCTCTACGAGTTTGGTTCCAGAACCGGTGCTGTGCATGGAGGTAAGGCCAACCATATCTAGTTGGTACCGCTCCACCTCCCGCACCAGCTCTGGCTTCTTTCCCACCAGCGACGTGACATTCCACGTCCCTAGAACAGTCGGCGATGCCAGGAATCCACACGCCTAGGAACCCGCCTTTGCCTACTGCCCGGTTTGCAATGCACCCAACCCCAATGACTCTAGCTGCAGGTGGTGAGCACACAGGGAGGCGGTTCCACCTTGTCTTTCGGGCATGGCCCACTAGATGCTCGCCAATGAGCTCCCCTCCCATGTCTGACTCCAGAAGGGGGCCCCCGGTTTCCCTTGTCCAGGCGGGGTGACAGCTTTTGTTGGAAGCCTTTTCATGAGGATCTTTAAATCGCTCTTAGTCTGGCCCCTCCCCACCCAGTCCGTAATATCAAAATATTGGGCTTTCATCAGTGGACCATATGCTCCGTTACCATTGTGTTAACTTGTTCGATGATAGATAGTGACTTCACATATCTGATATTATATGAAAAATAACACACCCATAACTTTTTTGCTTTTTTAAAATGATAATATGTTTAATGGTGTCTATTTCTATTTTTTCTACCTAGGGAAGTCGTAGACACAACATAGAATGAAACACAATACAAGCCCAAAAGTCCCAACCAAAGCACACCCAAAAGGAACCTAACCAAACGTCAACGTTTTTTCCTGCCGACCCGCCTGCCCATCTGTTCTTCCTGGTTCCCTCCCTGTCCCCTACCAGTCACCTCAGCCTCACCCGATCGTCTGCCTCTGTACCCGGCTTTTTGTGTTATTCTGCTCATAGTATTGTTTTTGTACAACATTTTGTAAAGCCTTATATACATAGACCCACCTGGGTCCTATATACACAACCCCAACAGTATGATCTGGCCATGATGGACCCAGCAGACACAGAACCGAGTTCCGGTGGACTCCATGAGGCAATCGGCAATCAGGGTGATTTAAAGTGGAAAACATTGACTTCATGTAGTATTGTCTATCATTGTCCTTTAAACGTGCTGTTGCGAGTTTTGAGTTTTGTTTTTGCCTCCTGGTGTACAAATAATTTGTGAAGGCAGAGAAATGTGTTTTGAATGTACCAAGCATGTCCTTTCTCGGCTACATCATCGCCGACATCCATGTGAGCATGAATCCGGCCAAGGTTTCCGCCATGGCAGAGTGGCCTGCATCTACCAACCGCAAACAGATGCAGCGCTTTGTGGATTTCGCCAACTTCTGCCAGAGGTTCATCCTCAATTACAGCCACATTGCCGCCGAGGTCACAGCACTAAACTCAACTTCCATCCCCTTTGGCTGGACCCCAGAGGCAGATATCACGCTCGGTGAGCTCAAGTTGACACTCTGACACTGGGGTGGGAGCAGTGCTCTTACACATTTCACATCTGACAGTAAACTCCATCCCTGTGCTTTCTTCCCCCAATAGCTTTCCCCAGAAAAGAGGAATTACGATGAGGGCAACCAGGAGCTCCTCGCCGTCGTGTGGTGGCACTGGAGGATTGGACCTGTCACCCAATCACCCCAGCCTCCCCCGATCTTTTGCCTCTGTACCTGGCTCCCCATTTTTTTGTGTTATCCAGCTTGGAGTATTATTTTGATACTTCCCGTCTCCCTGTGTCTGCACCTGGGTCCTATATACCTAGCACAGTGGTGAGTGTAGTGTAAGGGCGAGTGGAACATGTGCTGTGGGGATAGGTACAGGGGAAGTCGTAGACACAACATAGAATTAAACACAATGCAAAGCCCAAAAGGCCAAACCAAAGCATACCCAAAAGGAACCAAGCCAAATGCCAACCTGCCTGCATGGGAAGAGAGACCAAGTGGATGATGCGGTCCATCCTCTGCAGGCTCAACCTGCAGAGATGCACCACATCAGTTGACCACCCGCTCAGCTCTGCCCACTCACTCCCTGCACAAACAGGTAGAGAGCCAGCAGACAAACAGAGGGTCGTCACACATCCTCTCAAAGTTGGATCACGACAGACTCACACACGCATGTTTAGTCCTATATCCTCTTTTACATGGAAACCGTCACGCTACAGCTATGACAATTTGATCATGTATTTGGTTTCAAGTTAATGTGATTCAGCGCTGACAACCGAGTCTCACTCTATCACTCCAGAGTTTATCCAACGGTTTCGGCTGGCGCTTTGGTTGTGTCAAAAACGGAGTCAGAACGTGGCGAGAGAT